>JAMKCH010006141.1:0-33003 GCA_023653785.1 Ophioderma brevispina
TGTAAGACAGCTGGACCTTGTAACTTTGTTCCCCCATGGACTATTGCATTACAATAATTCTTGCACGTTTTGACCCACAAAGGCCTACAGCTCCATATCGGGATTTTAAGTTGCAGACCTGCCTGGTATATTTATCTACAGGTATACCGTCACAAGTCTTATATTTGTGACCTGTACTGAAAGCATAGGGTGACCTATTTTCTAATATGGCTATGCTGACTCGAGATTGAGATTTCAGAATAGCAAGTATAGATCTTATCACTCTGATAATCCAACATCACGCACGCAATTTCACTAATGTGATTGTGATAGAAACCTGTTTTTTACAGTTGTGCAGATTTGAGTTGTATAACTTTTATTAGGGGTTGTTTTACAATGAGGGTACCTCGGCTGCGTATCATTTGGGGTGAAAAATGAAGTCTCATGATTCTTTTCAATCTTGATGTTTTTACATTGTAGGGCAGTTGAGAAGTATATTCCAAAATTTTGGAGGCGTCATTGCTTCGTGAACAATTTTTATGATTGACAAAATGTTACATTTTTCAGAGAGGACAAGATTTTGACAGAACACTTCATTCATTTTCTTACATTTGGGTTGAAAAAAACAAGTGCTTTGATTATTTCAGTATTAATATTTTTTGTAATATAGATATTTAAACAGTATGGTTCCAACATTGGAGATGTGATGTCTTCAGGAACAATGTTTATGGTTAGTCAACTAACTTCATGTTTTCGAAAGGACAGATTTTGACAGAACACTGACTTCTAACATCTGATCATGTCATACAGGAAAACTTAATGGTTAGCCACCAACTGTTTACTACAAATGTATAGAACATATACATAGAGTTTTAAAGAATAGTTACCACAAATCAGTCTGTCCATTTAGTTTAAGCTTTATTTGCCATTCGAGAGGACATTTTTGACGGAACTTCCCACTAAATTTCAAATCGACCCACAGCGTAACCGAATGGCACATTCTCTAAGATTTCTGGAAATTACTTACCTTGCTTCAAATATTATTCTGAATGTTGAAGTGTTGTCCCAATGTTCTTTAAGATAGTGCTGGTTCTACTCAAATATTTTTAACCTTCATCAAATGAGACAGTGATTTAATCACATTTCCATACATATGTTCATTTTTTTGTTGTTGACACGCATTTCAATGGTCTCTTTGCAGCCTGTAAGGTTGTGCTTTGGTGGTTCTTTAAGTGGCAAAGTAGCAGTTATGAAAAAGTATATGACATGTTTTTTATGGGTACATTGTAGTGTTCAGCCAAAGAGTACCCTGATTGTAAACACCCTTTAGTACTATTTTCTATTTTCTAATCTGGGGTTGGAGTTGGGCTGGGGATATCCCAATCTAAGTGAGAGGTAGTTAGCGTTAGTTGGCCCTGGCAGCAAACCTTAATGAGAGACATGATTTTGGGACTGATTTCCTGGTGGCAGCGTAATGAATGGCCAGGAGGCTTTGAATCCTTCTGTAAAGCTCAATATAATTCCCGCTATTTATTATTATTACTATATTACTAAAAAAAACAACTTGGTTGTTTGTTGTGGGTTTGTCCGGCTATGCGTTTTCGCCGTCCTTAGCGTACGCATAGAATTTTGGTATGGTCGGTAGAGCTCCGACGTACGCGGTGTTGGTCACGTTTTTCGGGGTGTCATGTGGGGTCAAAGGTCAATCCCAGGGTCTTATTGGATACGTTTGGGCGTGCTTTGACGTATGGATATGAGATTTGGTTTGGTGGTAGAGTTTTGCCGTACGGGTTTTTAGTGTTCCGGTTTTTCGAGGCGTCATTTGGGGGTCAAAGGTCATCCAGGGGACATTATTGCATAACTTGGCCGTGCTTTGACGTATGGATCTGCGTTTTGGTGTGGTGTATAGTTTCGCTTGTACGAGTTTAGTGGTCACGTTTTCGAGGGTTCTTTTGGTTCAAGGTCATCCCAGGGGGTCATATTGGGTACTTAGCTGGGCTTTGACCTATGGATGTGCGTTTTGGTGTGGTGGTGGTAGAGTTTCGCTGTGTACGGTTTAGTGGTCAAATTTTTCGAGGGGTCATTGGGGGTCAAAGGTCATCCAAGTGTCATTCGAGAAACTTGGCTGTGCCTTGAGTTTGGATATGAGTTTTGGTGTTGGTGGAGAGTTTAGCCGTAAGAGTTTAGGGTCTGTTTTTTTGAGGGTGCATTTGGGGGTCAAAGGTCATCCAAGGGTCATATGGGCGAATGGCTGTGTTTGACGTATGGATATGAGTTTTGGTATGGTGGTAGGAGTTTCGCTGTCGAGTTAGTGGTCACGATTTTCGAGGGATCAGGGATCCATTTGGGGAGTCAAAGATCATCACAGGGGTCATTATTGGGTAAAACTTGGCCCAGCGTTGACGCATGGGTATGAGTTGGTCTGGTGGTAGAGTTTTGCCGTACTAGGTTTGTGGGCATGTTTTCGATGTGTTCTTGGGTCATTTGGGGATCAAAGGTCATGGCCAGGGATCATTATTCGGTAACTTGACCATGCTTAATAACTGACTTAAATGTCCGGAACTGCTAATTAAGGTCGAATTACAGTGCCGTTCTGAAAACATTCCTGTATATGGCCCTCCATTTTTCTGATTAAAACTTTTAAAATATTATTTTCTCCAATTTTTTTTTTTATTTTGAGAAAAGATTTCTACAGGACAAGTATTTTGTATTGCTATAAAAGAGCGAAATGGAACCCTGTTGTTTTTGCTAAGTGCACCTGTTTAGATTGCACAATAGGGGGAAATGGGAATTCCCCAAAAATGTGCCCCTAAAATTAGTAACTACTCAGCTTGTTTTATTCTTTAAAAGATCAAAACATTTGCAAGATCTGGGAATTCCCCCACAAGTTATATATATGAAGTGATGTAAATTAGAATTGTGAATGTCTGATTTGATGTGCAAGTCATGTTTATGCATAAGAATGATGTAATGTCTAATTTTAGATGGGATATTTTGTGAAGTCAGTATATATAGGAGATTTGAGCTAAGTCTCGCGTCACGTCATTTTGCAATCATCTATACAGTAATGGATAGTAGTTTTATCTACAATAATGGTAGATTTTATGCTTCCACCCAGTGCCATGATTTATTATGATGTTCAATTTCCATGTAGCAGAGTGCTGTCTTAATTCTACTGGTCCGTTCTTGAAGCCGAAAGTGGCTGGGAATCAAAAAATAAGGATTCCAAATTGTGGACAGATAGAAATCGTGGTGATGATCTTGGACTGTGGATTTATTATCGTCGCGTGACTTAATTTATCCTTGTCGCCTTGAACTGCTGGACAAGATTTACACCTTCAGGACGAGAAGATTCCCTTGGAATATAAGACCTGAGGAGTTTTTGATATGAACTTTGTGCGCTGTCAATTTTGGAGTCTTCGCTGTGAGGGGACATATCATCGTTGAACTGCAACGCTTTCAACACGGAACACTAGTAAACCAATAAGTAATCTTAAACTCATGTGTATTGTAATTGTTTGGACCTAACCAAATTCTTTGAAACCAAATCAAGTAAAGATCATTAAACTGTTTTAGTAATATATCAATTTAGATCCTGGTGCACAAGCTCATTATTTGTGTTTGAAGGGTATTTCTGACCTTGAGACGTCTTACGAGACGTCTTAAACATTCCAGTATACTGATCTAGAGGGTATACTCGGCTAGCGGGGCCAGCGCGCAGCGCGGGCTCCACGCTTTATTACACACAGAAGACTATACAGGTGTGCCTCAAATATTGGTAGCATAATTTTGTACAATCATGACCATTTTAATGCCAATTTGGTGTAGAAATGGTTCCTCCAGAAATTGGCTTTTACAAGTTTAGGAGGCTTGATTTAAAAAATATACAAGATTCTAAATTTGGGTCAACTTTTTATTCAAAGATGCTGGGCCATTGCAATATGAAGGGGTAATATGGTACAGATATTGGTGTGGCTTTTTACCTTTTCAATTTCTGATCCCTTTGTGTGTTTTTGAATTGTCCAATTAGTGGCTCCAGGGCCATCACAGACCTAGAAAGGTCTTGCTTTCATCTAGCTGTATGGCCCTTTCTTAGAGGGAGATGACCCGATTTTAAAATCAAGTTTTGTATTACTCGGAGGTCCTTCAACCCAAGACCCCATCTGTAAAAGTTTTGGTGCGATATGTCATCCATTTTATGTGAGAGCTAAAAATATTTTGTCAAGCCCATAGACTACTGTGTAAATTAAATATTGGTCAAACCAAAATGGAGCACATTTTCACTCAACTTCCATACCAAACAAACACCCTTTAAACCCTAAGAATTTCACAGGGTAAATGAGAAAAATAGTTAGCTTTTCCTTCATATACCAAAATGTTGACCCCTTCCTGTAAAATCTGGGGTCCCTGGGGACTAGACTATTAGCAAGCGGACCATGGACCTTTAATTTTATAACTGCCAATTTTTCACTCTTGTCACAAAAATTGACTTATAGTCATACAGATCCTCTTTTTTATTGTTGATAAAAAGTTAACAATCAAAGACCGGCATAAGGAATCTGCATTGTACAGAGGATTGCAACAAAAGTATTCAAAACTTTCCTACAATCTTTATTTTGAGAAGAATGGTCAAGGATTTAAACTGGTAATAGCATACAAGCATTACTCACATGATTACGCAGTTTTAGATCACAGATAAATGGAGACATGCTAAAACAAATTGTAGGGGCTTTCCATTAATATTTGTCAGGGAATCTCCATTGTATTGCTGATTCCTATCCTGATAGGAGTTTTTATTTTGATGGGGTAATGATAGTATCTAATAGCAAGGTGTTGCAGTCAGGCAAATTGTATTTTGAAGGACTGGGATTCAATTTTGTGTTGGTATCTCAGCGAGGGGGAACAAAGCTCATTCTAAATCTTCCCCATCAGGCAGTCTCCAGTTGGTAGGGAAGGTTTCCAAGAGTATGAGACATCTAATAATTCAATTTTGCTGGAAAAATAGGTGAGGAACTTATAATTTGGACTAAATGTTAACTCAAATTTGCCCATTTTCTTACAAAAATTCTGTTTTACCAAATCCAGGGTCTTTGTCCCAGATTATTAAAGAATGGTTGTTAATTTTTAAAACAAAAATCAAAAACAAATTGAAAAAGGATATTCATCTCTATGCCAATATTAACATTAAAAGGGTTCATTTGTATAAAGGATGAAGAAAATGAGGCCCATATTGTGCCACATTCCCCATATGGTCATTTGTGATGGGGTTGAATCCCGGCAGCCAGATTCCCCAACCAAATTAAATTAAAATCAGGAAAATTTTTTTTTTTTTTTTTTAATTTTGGGTTTATTTTATTTATGGCTTGCTATATACCAAGAGTTCACAACCGTATTTGAAGTACTTTGGGTTTTTCAAGTGAAATGTGAATATTAAATGGAATATTTTAAATCCATATTTCAAAATTCGTTTTATTGTGAATTAAATATAGAATGACTTAGGAAATATGCCACAGCTATAGGAATCCAATCATAAATACGGACATTGGGGAGACTTGCCCATGAACTGAGGCGCAAGTTGCGGTTATGGTCTTCAAGCTTTTGTAGTCATTTAATTGAATTGTTGAGATTTTATAATTTTACTATGTGTATGAAACCTATCGAGGACAGAGTAAATGACTTAGCAGATATATACATGAGTATAAGCCTATAGCTGCAAGGAAGGTGGGTGGAGTAACCTTTGTACATAGGACAAACTGGATTTTCAGAAATTTTGTTGGGAAAAGTCTAGGCCTGGGTTATCATAACTTCACATTAGTTTGCCAGGCTGTGTCAGTCAGTGGCCAGGATACATGGAGATGAGTTCAATCACTTGTGGATATATATAGTATTGATTTGATTCATCAAAGTGTGCCGAGATTGGTCCTTATGCTGGCGGATTCTTGACCTGGTGTCAAAATGTTTAGAACACTGGTGTATCATTGAGTGTATCAAAAGTACACAATTGTTGTCCTCCGATTAGGTGAATCAGAGTTCAGAGTTATACCTATCACAATCCGCTTGAGTAAGTGATTGTTGCTCTTGCCAGGATAATGCTTTAACATAAAGGATTAAAGGGCATCCATTGGCGCTGGTTATCAGTCAAAGGATGTAGTCGATCAAAGGTTTGGTCGAATAGTATTCTATTGAAACTGCAAACTTATTGTATGCTTGCTGGTATATAAAAAAGTTAAGTGTCATTTTCTGTTTCGTTGGCATTTGCGGGTGTATCACCAACATACAGGGTCATGAACAAAACACATACATGTATGATTATAATTAACCAGAACTTTCTTGGCTCATAAAACTAATTGCTGAGTGTGGTTTGTCCAAGTTAAAGCAAGATTTTATTGGTTTTAGGCCAAAATTCCACCAAAATGGTTGTTAATTAATTAGGTCCAACTTAATAAAAACTTCATTGAGTGAAAATAAACCATAAAACATTTTTGTATTACCTGCAAAAAATTATAGTGTACAGTAGATCAAAAATTACCCAAGGCCTCCTAAAGATTAATTTTGTGGTTATTGTTATTATGGTTATCTTGAGATATCCTGAGAAAAGATACTCCATTATTCCAGTCGATTCATGATCTTGTAAGTGGTGTTGAGCAAATGTTGTAGTACTGTGTTCATTAAAAGGGCCAGTCACATTCATAGGAGGAGGTGTGTTAGTGACACCCCCATTTACAAAATCCTGTCGGCAAAATGTGAACTTGTTGGCAAAATGGATTATGTTTGTAAAATTGATATGTGTTTGAATATTTGTGAATGAAATAAAACATTGGTTTAGGAAATTTGTTGGAGATATACATTTCCAAAGGCTAATATGCAGTATAACTTAGTATGCAGTTTAACTGAAACCCATTTGTAATTGTATGCTCCTTCCACTCGGATTTTAACGATGGGTTAAAAAAAATATAGGTTGCCACCAGACTTGTAGTATGAGTACTTTTTCTGATCCGTATTGAGTACGAGTACTTGCCTCGATATGAGTACGAGATACGGAGTATGAGTATTGGCCTGAGTACGAGTACAAGTGTGAGTACAGCAAAATTTAAAAACCCGTACGAGTATGAGTACGGAGTACTTGTGACTGAGTTACTGAGTATGGGTACGAGTAGTACTTGTGCTGAGTACGAGTATGAGACGAGTACTTTTGCCTGAGTATGAGAATATGAGTATGAGTGTGAGTACTTTGCAAAATTACAGCCTTCGTAATATTGATGATGTGAAAGATTGACAATGATGAAGATGACATTGATGAGAAGATGACGATTGGCAATAATAAGATGAGGATGTACTCCCGCCACCAGGACTTGAGAATGATGGTACTTGACCTGTGGAATTTGCTTAAAAATTTGTTGTTGATTTTCTTTAGACCACAACAAGTTCAGTTGTTTAATGGAATATGCTGGTTGGGGCAGTAAATGGCCCACCAAGGATCATGGATGAATTAAACTGTCAAAGGCATAGTCACCTTACTCACTTAAGGGTAAAAGAATGTGTTACTGTGTAATTACATGTCGTACCCATACTCGATATTAAAAGTTGGGTACATGTAGGTGTACCAATAGCTCTCGTACATTAACTCATATCCATCCAGATGTGGTCACATGCTGGAACCATTTACCCATAGTCGCATACCCATACTTATATTCATGCCATCATGGGCATGGCTGGGATCATCCTGTTAGCCATGGTCTCATACTCTATACCCGCAACATATCTGCATGGACACATTAAACACCAGTTATAAGAAATGCAAAAAGCTTGAATCTTTTGAACCAAAACAATTTGAATATGAGGTAATATGCAACATGCTAAATAGGACAATGAAGGTTCATTTGATATATAGATACAATTTCTAAGGTTCGCTTCAGATTTTGGAGGAAAATTATGTGTTCAAATTGTGGTGACTCTGGCCCAGCACAGAAATTATTGACCCAGATTGTTCTTTTCAAATTTGAAACAATATCCCCAAAAATAGCCACAAGTATTTCAGAACTATCCTTTTTAAGCGCTTCATGTTTGTTTGATAGGGGAATATGCATGGTTTTAAAACCTAAATCAGGTGTTCGATTTTCTGTTAAACAACAAGTGACCTTTATCAAACTTTGCCTACTAACCATTGCTTACACCTACCATGGCAAAAGTAAAGCAAATGGATTAAAAAACTAGGGGTTTGCCTTCATTAAATTGTTCATGGAATGGCAGTGGTAGATAATGTAGATATCACCTTTGAAATTTGTCATTATTTTGAAATATTTGATGCTATATCAACAAAAACAAATTTAAATATTGAGAGTTAGCTGAAACATTAAAGTAAATTTTTACAAACAAATTTGGTGAGAAAATACAATTTTGTTAATATCATCAATGGTTTATTTTGATTTCATGTGAAAATGCATGCTCACTTAATTTTGTTGTAGTGTGAGTACTTTTCATGAGTACGCGTATGAGTACGAGAACTTGACCCCGAGTATGAGTATGAGATTTGATCCGAGTACGAGTATGAGTAACCTCAAAAGTTAAATCCCGGTACGGATGAGTAGAGTACTTATGCCTGAGTATAAGTATGAGTACTTGACCCCAAGTATGAGTACGAGTATGAGTACGAGTACCCAGGCCTGAGTATGATTATAAGTACGAGTACACAAATTGTAATAGTACTCGAGTACGGAGGACGCGTATTCGGACTGAGTAGTACTACAAGTTGGTTGGCCACCACATTTGCCAAACAATTTAAATTTTTTTTGGCTTGCTGTGCTTGCTTGGTAACCAATCTATTCAAAAAATGTTTAAATTGTGTCAGCAAATGGAACATTGTTGGCAACACCCCCCCCCCCCTTTGAAAATGGTCTGGGAATGACCCTGGTTACTGTAATCAACATGTAAACCATAATAAACACTAAACTGTAATTCTCATGTAATTGCAGTGGGGAACTGTAATAAAGGCGTAAAAAATCATTTCAGTGTATTTAGCTTCATATAAACGCCAGTCTAATGTGGTGTTTTTGTGTGTAAACTATGTTTACATTCTTCCCAGGTACTAACCTATTCATTAACGAGCAATTGAAGGAATTTTATATTTAAAAAAGTGACCTTTGTATAAAATATTAAACCACTGAATCCTCACACAGGAGTATTGCTGAGTGTTGAGGTATATCTAGCCCCCCCGTTTAGCGGTTGTGACCAAAACACGGATTTTTAAAACTTGTTTCACTAAAATAAATGGTGTGTGAAAAAAAATCGTACGGGCTGAAAGAATTGGTTGATCACTTTCGAAGTATGTCATCTTTGTAGGTGTCTTTGATAAATGCACTAAAGTAGGGACCAGAGACAGAATAAGCCGACCAATTGCACATACGTCAAGGGCTGGTCAAGCAGCGCGACGCGGGACGGTGATTGCGTTTGAATGCGGAGTATTGCGGGTCATGTTCGAACAAAATATGATTTTTTAATTAAAATGTCAAAACAGGTCCTATTTGAGTCGGAATTTTGACGCCACACCAGACACAATAATTCATGTAAAGTAAACTTTCTGTGTTATAAGCTTTTAAATGTTCGCAGATTATTCTTAATGGCCGAAATTGTTCTGCACCGCAAATTTACGGTCAAACGCGTAATGGTCGCCTGATTGTTCCCTGACTATAGCTATTAATTGAGAGAACTTGATACTTGACCGGTCCGGAATGCTATATGCAAACTGAATGTGTGGAGTGTTGATAAACCAGAATTGATCACATCATTGCTAAATCAAAATTAATGTCGTATAGCACACCTATGAAAAATTGCATCCTATGAAACCATGCCACTTCCTCACAGTACCATGAGTTGTAACTCGCTGGTCCCGTATCTTTATGAATCACATGCATAATTTGTATTTCTAGGTGTATGGATCACAGGAAAAAATGGCTTAACAATAAAAAAAAAATGGGTGGGGGGGGAGTAAGTTCTTTAAATATTTATTTGTAAGTTACAAAATTGGGGTAGTAAATTTTGGTTAATTTTCCATTTTAAATGGACCATTTTGTGAATTTCAAAACATAGAAACAGTAACAAACCTCTCCTGCTTGGTAGTTTGTGTGTGTGTGTGTGTGTGTGTCTGGGGTTGTGGTCTGTGGGGTTGTGTGTGTTGTATGTTTGTATGTATGTCATGGTGTCTATGGGTGTGTGTGGTCGCTAGTTTTAAGAGAAAGCTACAGTTGGGTTGTGGGATTACTAGTAAGTATGGCGTATACATTGTGGCTTTTTTTGTAATTGTGGGGATAACCCCACAAAACATGATTTGCATTGTTTTTAGGAAAGGTCTTAGGGGGGGTAAATGGACTTATAGGTATCAGACTCAACTATGGGAAAAAAAAAACATGTGCACGTCTGTTTGTGTCTGGTGTAATTCTCACCAGAATACATTGTGCGGCTGTCTTGTAAAGTAGGCTACAGAACTACATTGTGGGGCTTAATTACTGTTATAGCACACAATGTACAGACACCAAGAAACCCACAATGTGCGTGGCTAAAGATGTCTGTCGTGTGTGTTGTGTGTCTGTCTGTGGTAAAAATGCTAAACCTAGCAATTCCACATAGTGCACACATTTTCAGACACTTGGCTTTGGATACAATGGTCCTGAGGAGGGTCGTCGAGTGCCAAAATTGTGTAAAGCACATATCAATATCGGAATAAATCGCAATCTCATATAGTGCGCAGTTCACACTCCATGATAGAAAACGGTTACACAATTGGCACTCGCAGTGGTGTTAGATAGGGTCCCACATGTTGGTGACCTCAGGACCTTTGACCCCACATTCCCAAAGTGGCGACAGCATGACCACATGCTTGCGTGAACTTTTTTTCAAAATACTCTTCAAAAATTTTCAATTTACAAAAATATTTCAAATTTATGCATTTTAATGAACATTAATGCAGGAATAGCATGAAAATTGACCCATTAAATGAGTACAAACAAGTCAGTGTTGGGCAGTGGATTTTGAGATCAAACCATGATGGGTTGTATCCTATAGGTATGTGTGTCTACTTCAGTTGGCAGGGATAACCTTGGGAAGTTATGCTGCGATACAACATTAGCATAGATTGATCAGGATACAGTTACCCAAGTTACCCATGCCATTTTCGGGAGTGAATGTGGATGGTTACACTTCCTATCTGAATCCTGTGAACCATATACAAAATAAAATCCAATTCCATGAACCGTTCAGTAGATTTAATTCACCAATGTATTAGAAAATATACCCCTGTTTTGGGGTATGATTTATGTTACCAGAACACAAGGGCAGTCATGTTCAATGGAATGTACTAGTACAACCACTAACTGTGGTCCTTGGTGGATGAGCATATTGTGTAACTCATAGTGACTACCAGTTTAAAATTTTTAGAGCTTTAAAAGCAAATGCAACAAAGGTGGGATAAAACTTGAACACCATTCCTTAGTGCTTTGAAACCAACAGTTTGGTTTCGGAGTAGAAAACCTATGTGAAATTAGAATACAAAGTGTCCGAAAAAAGCTTTCCTGTTAGTCAGGGGTACAGTAATCCTTTGTTTTTCTCGTCTTCTATAGTTTGTTTAAAAAGTTGCTTGATTTGTTGAATTCACTCACGTAAACTGGATTCACATCATGGGTGAATATGTCACAGGAGTTTTCACAAACTGATGGAACAGGTGTTGAGTTGAGCTAGCCCAGCAGTGACAGTGGCAGGTCAATTAAAAGGGGGATGGCCCGATTTAAGAGATACGTTTTCATCTTGGATTTAGAATGGACTTCTCCCAAAACTCCATCTTGTAAATTTTAGCGCTGATATTTAGTCCATTTGATGTGAGACCTAAAAGATATTTTTGTAAGGCCCCATATAGCTGATTGTGTATCTACCGGTGGTTTGTGTGTCTGTCTGACTGAGTCTATTTTCTCGGAGGATCCGAGAGTCGCCACGTTTTGAAACTTGGTGGGTGGGTGCCCTGACTTCCGAAGAACGTAAGTTTGTATTGGTTAGTGGATTCAAAGGTATTCGGGGTTCATCAGGTAAAAAAAATGGTTTCAAAAAAGATGTGCTTTTAAAAAAGGCCAGGTGATCATGAAACACACGCGGGACCAACTAGTAATAAATATTGGTCCGACAAAATGGGGACTATTTTTACTCATAAATTCCAAACACGAAACTCCTTTGCAATAAGATGCCAGGGTTGTAAATGAGAAGAACTAGTAGCTGCTGAGACCAAAATTTGGACCACTTCCGGTAATTAAAATTTGGGGTCCCTGGGTACGAAGCTATTAGCGGTTTGGGCCATGAACCTTTAATGAAATCTTTCTAGGACACAATATCTAACAAATTTAGCCATTCCATATCAAAGTATGTGTAATGCCTGTGTCATGGAAATGGTAATCCATATTTTGATTGTCAGTATGGTAAAAGCAAACTAGGTCCCAGCATTCAAATCTCCTAACTGACAGATACACATACTCATGAAGAAACATTGCCAAAAATGGGTGTTTTCAAGATTTTTAGGTTGCAGAGTATATGTTTTTCTTGCAAAAATCAAAACAAAAGGGACTTTTCAATTGGAAAATTTGTTCATCTGAAAAAGGAGTATTTCGATCCTATCGAAAGTGGAAGTATTTCCTCTCTTTCCGAGGAACTATCAAAACTAGCCTTGTGAGCAAGCGTTTTATTGAAAGAGTTAAGTGCAAGGCCTGCTTTAGACATAAGGATTATCAGGTTATGAGAATGATCCGATAACATTTTTTCTTTTGGAGTGTGGCACTTTATTTTGAAAAAGTTGTATTTTTGCGTGTGACTTCTAAGGGAAGGTATTTTATAAAATTTCTGCTGTGCAAAGTTGCATACCTGGGATACACTATCATTGTAATCCATCTGGGTCAGGCTGTTAAAGTAGTCACCTTGTGGTGTGTAAATGAAACTCTATACAGCTTATCTCTAGTTTACACTTGACCACAGCAGGGCAAAATATTAGGACAGAAATAAGACAGGTAAGTGGTCAATATTTACACCAAATATAACACAGGGTGAGGAATGGTAAGTAAAGGCCAGGCAACAGATAGTTTATTTTGAGTTTAGTTTTTGATGAGGTAAAGGTGATGTTGGATGTCTGTAGGACCATGCCAGGAACTTCTTTGGTATCAGCACTGAGAGATGTTTCAGACATGTTGGATTGCTTTTAAAAATGGCAGAGAAAAAGTTGTTTCCAACACCGATATTTGCAAATTTAATTTCACAAGTTCAGCTATAGTCTCCTTTCTGCAGAGATATCAGTTCACTGAAAGGTCCATGGTAATGTGTTCCCATTACCTCAAATTTAACTGGAGGTGATAAAAATATCGGTGCCAGAAGAGAGCTACTTTTCTCATTTACTCTGGAATCTTAGGGCTAATGTATTTTGGCATGCTGTCATAATGTTCTCCAGTCAAATTGTACAATCACATTTTATATACTTATATCAAAAAGGATTGAAAATATTGGGCTGAAATTTAACAGGTGGCGATTTGGGGTGAAGGCCATTAAATAAATATGCATTTTTTAGCTAATTGGGCCATCCCTTTTAACAAGTTGCTGTCCGATCTCCTCTGGGACCCCCATGATTTACCCTGAAGTAGTATAATTTTGATATCAGATGAAAAGCTGTATTTTTTCTCAGTATCGCCTGAAAAATTTCAGCACCAAATCTACTCTTAGCAAAGTGGTATAGAGAAAAAAACACCGTTTTAAGGTTAACCATCAAAATTGCCACAGTAGTGGAATAGGGCCTTTCAAATGTGGCATTGTCGCCTCCATTTATATTATCAAAAAACCGCAATTCATTTTCCCACGATACTTTATGGTAGGTATGCAGGTGCCATGGCTCTTCATATTAAGTAGAGAAACAATATACAAAAATGGAACACCACCTTTAATACCATCAAAAAGAAATAATTGAGGACCATAACCTCACTTAGCAAATTATTTTCTAAAAAAAAAAAAAAAAGCAGTGGGTGATGCCTGAAGGAAACTATTTCTGGTAGGTGTGATTGAATAAATTTTCTTTTGGTAATCTATCACCCACGGATGTGAACTTTCAACTTAGAAAGTGAAAAAATATCGTTACTTGGTTTAAAAATTAATGGTGATATTAACTTGCATTGCCAGATCAGTTCTGTGCATGCAATGTCACTTACCCGGGATAGTTTAGGCCTAAAATACAGCATTTGGTTGGCACAACAGGCTAAATAGGAGGCTTGTATACTGTACAAAATTAATTTAAACAAATATTTTTAATTTTTGCATCTTTTATGAGCTTTTTTAAAATAAAATTTGAGTTGTCAGTTTTGAGCATTGGATGGATGACTTATACCAGGCCTTTGAAAGACTGCAGGCTTAGTCTCAGTCTCAGTGGACATATGTTATTTTGTGCCTTGCATTGTTTGCCTTTTATTGATGCCAAAGGAAGGAAGTGCGCAACTGTCCAGGTTTCATAATATAGGGTTGACACAAAAAAACAAAAGATAAACTCTATTATTATAACATTTGATGTGATATTTTATTTACAGAGTGCAAATTCAGTATGATTTTACTTGCTAAAATCCATTTAAACTTCAAAAAGCAGCTTCAGTAAAATCCAGAAAAAATATTTCATGGAAATGCCAAATCACCGGAGCCCTATAAAGGCAAAGAAAAAGACAGTTTATAATTTTATAACTTAATACCTTTACAGTGGGGGGAACACAAAAAGTATTTGTTATTTACAATTTTAAGCATTTCAGAGGTCCAATCTTAAAGGTGTTTGTTCGATCGTCTTTGAGACCCCCCGATTTACCCGATCGTAGTCTCAATTGAAAGGCCGTATTTTTTCTCATGTCATCCTGAAATTTAGCTTTCGAACCATTTCTTCTCAAGATACAGATAAAAGACTACAGTTTTTAATGGTTAACCATCATATTAGCACAGTAGTGAATAGGGCGTTGCACTATGCATATGGCTTATACGAGCAGAAAACCGCAGGTTGTTTCCCACGGTACCTGGTGGTCAGTGTGTACAAGTGCCAGGCTCTCATTTCAAGTAGAGAACAAGATAGGCAAAAATTGGAACAAACACCTTAAATCTGGAATTGTTTAAGAAACTTTATTTTTCAAATCAATCCAAGAAATAAGTTTGAAATTTTATTAAAGAATGTTATCGGCTGGAGCTCATAGGCTAATTGGCCACCACTGAACATTAGATAACTTGGTGCACATTCTATGTAATCTGTCAATCGCCCTTAGATGTGCTGATGTGGCGTTAAAAGTACAGTTTTAGGGTAACATGCTCTCAACTTTTACTGCAATGCATAAAAGGCTTATTTCAAATAATAGACCTAACACACTACAGCATCACTTATTTTGATGATTTCTAAGGTGAAACAAAGGGATTTCAAATAAAAGTGTCCGAAAAACTATGAAAATTCTGATTGTAAAGCTTTATATCAAAAAGATCTCCATCTGTAAGGATTAAGCTGAGAACTATTTCTTTGGTACAAAAATTGTGAATTTCTAATTTCGTATAGGAGCAAAAATACTAAATTCATCCTATGGTTGTTTCTATTGGAAATAATAATCATCTACAAATGGCCTTTTGTTTTCATTTTAAGTCATTTCTGTAACCCAATAAAAGGTAGGGAATCTTTTGAGCATCTAATCCAGGGGGTTCGGAGGGGAGTTTCAAGTTTGGTTTATGGTGTGCTTTTGAGAGTCTGGGGAAGTAGACCCACAGTACCAATTTTGCCGAAAAGGGAACCCATCGCTATCCAGCATTTTTTATCACCCATTTTCCGAGAAATATGACCTTTTGAAAAAGTTTGGAAAACATTTTGGCTTCATTGTGAAAAAATTGGACAATTTAGAAAATTTTGGGTTCAGGTTGATGGAATTGGACCATTTTTCATTAATGTTCCAAAGTTTGGTTCAGACTGAGGAAA
Organism: Ophioderma brevispina; assembly: GCA_023653785.1. Taxonomy (NCBI): domain Eukaryota; kingdom Metazoa; phylum Echinodermata; class Ophiuroidea; order Amphilepidida; family Ophiodermatidae; genus Ophioderma; species Ophioderma brevispina. Next base: position 15,974 of record JAMKCH010006141.1, read on the forward strand.
TTGAAGTAATTCATATTTAAAAAAAATCTATTCGATTATTAGATTGCTGGAAGTACCTCTCTCAGGCCGCAGGTTTTGGCACCCCTGATCTAATCTATAGAAATCGCTACATCATCACAGAAAATATGGATGATTGAAATATCTCGTGCACCTTTAATCTGATTTAGTGATTGAATCTGTGTCCACATTAACAGCAGAACACTCATGAAGATCAAAATAACATGTTTGTGTGACAAAGATTTGTTTCCTAATTGCTGTGATGACTAATACAATTTTAATGAAATAAGGCCATGGGATGTCAACTGTTACCAGTCAGTTTGATGAAGCCTTTCTTGAATGTGCACTGAGAGATTTTCACATATCAGATGAAACTTTCATTTGATCCAATGACATGTTTTGAATACAAATTAACACAATAACGTTTTTTGGATAAGAGTTTTAAAGCATAATACTATTGCAAAGTACCACTGTTCAAGACACTTTGATATTGCTCTTGCCCATCCACAAAGAAGTCATTCAGTCATTTTCAAAACTTTATAAACGGTATGTATAAATGGTCTTGCTCTTGGCAAAGGATTATTATAATAATTTCTGTTGTCTTAGCTCTTCAACAAAGTCTTCTTTCAAACATTGTTTTTACATTTGAATTTGAAGAATTATTTTCAAAGTTATTCCAGCTTTTGAGAGTGGACTTGATCTACTTTTACTTGAAGTCTAATAAGTTAAAATAGAGAGAATAAAGTTGCGGTTGAAAGGTTCTTGTTTTTCACTACTGGACCCAGGTGATAATTGGCTTTTGAATGTTTACAATGTTTAAAATTAATAATCTGATACATTTAATTCATTGACTCGTCCATTGGTACATTGGAATTCACTCGTCCTGATTCAATCTCATTGAGCCTTGTGAAGCAAAGGTCACAAAATTTGTCCTCATATTTCAAACAAATGATGTTAATGGACGTGTAAATCCCTTGTAATGGGGTAAATGGTCAGCCTAGAAAATTTACCATATCTGTATCTGCCACATTCCTTCACCAAATTCCTTCATTTTTTCAGCTTCGTCAACTTCGTCAGAGGGTGGGGAAACAGGTTGATGCGAGGGTCAAATTTTGTGTTTCTTCATGCACGATTTTTTTATATACACAGGGTACCGCTCTACAGGCTAACACGGATGTCTCCCAAACCCTAATCCATTATTTCGATTATTAGCCCTCTTATTTTGAGAAATACCTGTTCATGTATCAAGAATACCTGGACATAACAAAACAATTTAGTGTTGCCTTTTCTTAACTTATACTATCAATCATAGTCTATCTGTATCTTTAATTTATTGTCTATTGCTTTTCAAACTGGTAATAGTTTAAACATTAGCCCGACATAACCGATTACCACAGGATACCACACATGGCAATTTGGTGGTAAATTGTGTAATTGGATGTTCAACACATCAGCCATCAGTCACTGTGATATTCTGTGGTACTGAGTTGTTTGTGCACAGTTGTGGTACCAAGTTGTGTAATTTGTAGTGTGTAGGTGGTATGTAGTAATTGCTTGCAAAACATAGTGAATGTGTTAGGGTTGAAAGGTAAATTTGGAAAAGCCTATAACTATTCAGGAATCAGGAAAATTCAGGAATCCAATTTTCAAAGATAGTCTCACCCTCAAAACATATAAAAAACTATTAGTCCCTAAGATGAACACCCCCCGGCCCCCCATCTTACCACTCCAGGTAACAAGCTGTGGCAATCCACACAGCTTGTTTGTATTTTCAAGTAAAGAGCCAAGTGTATCAGAAATCAGCACACAAAGCTATGTGAAATCAGATTTGCTGCATATGCTATGTATCAGTCAACAGCACTTATTTTTTGTCAAATTTTTTCTGAGACAAATCCCATTAGAGTTGCGGTCCAATATTTCCAAGAATTATTTTCTTGGAAATATTGAACAGCAAAGCTACTGGGATTTGTCCAGATTCTGCAATTGCAGGCATTAGACTTTAGAAGCCTCTGGAACCTATATTCCAGAAATATTTAATAAATTAGAAGTTGCAATCGTGGTGAAGTATGTGCAAGATGATTTTGTGGTTACTAGTCTGTTTCGATTCTCATAATTTTAGAGAAGTTTCCATTGGAAGGCGTCAGTAGTTCCAAGTTAATGCGTCAGCACATGTTATCATGTTTCAGAAAATTCCAAGTTCCAATGAACGAGGAGTTACCCAACTTGTCATAGCCATCGTTGACGAGTTACAGGGCGAGTGGTACTTTTAATTTGTGCCAATTTTCACTCCATGTCATGCTGTGTCATTTTTTAGTAAATGATTCATACCTGTTAGAAGAAAATCTGTAAGACTAAAGAGTAGTATATATATTTGTGGGGTGCATTCAAGCAGCAATTAAAGTAAATAGAGAATTCCAATAGGTCAGGAACTGTGAAAATATACTAATATTTGAAATTAATTTTAATTTTTTACATTTTATGCAGTTATTTGCAGTAACAACTGCTTTTGACAACAGAGGGCAGCATGTAGTTTTTCCCATGAACTATTTTTGTCCATCAAGTGGTTGTCAATCTGGGTGTCAATCATGTAGTGATGTACCACAGATGTCCCTTTTGTGGGATCTTGGTGCGCTTGAAATAACCACATGTTGTAAATAAATGGGTAATTGTTGAGTGCAAGGTTGGTAGGGTGAGACTGGAGGGTGAAACTTGGAAAAGAAGTAAAATTACTGGCCTTGGAATATTCCCAATGGGCGGTGTAGAGAGTATGGCACTGCAGTGGTACTTGACAAAGTCCAATGCAACATGTAGTGAACGTGGATATATGACATCAAACTTTTTTCTTCAGAATTATAATCGAAAGTTTGCAAAACTTGTAACAACTAAGATCTGGATGTTTTGGTTGTGCATCAAAACAATAGTTGTTTTGAATTGGATTCAAGCCCAATTATGAGTAGATCAAAGGTACCATTTTCTTTCCAAGTGAAACAATATGATTTTGATATGCAAAGAATAATTTTCATTATTTGTATAATCTGTGTCTTGTTAGATATTTAAATGTTATTAACTTTTTCGGGTTTCTGTCTTCTAATGCACGGTCGGGTCCACCCCATGCAACGGACCAACTTCAATCACGTCATTTCCAACCTTTGCCAAAACACACTATGCTCACTCTATTTAACCAACAAAGTCCTCCAACCACTACAGCACTCATGTAATTCATCATTCCCAATGTTAAAAAGGACTACATTAAGATTCCATCCGAGATTTTCCAGTCTTCCAGACAATTTGTTTGTCACTACATTTTAGCCAAGTTGAATTTCATGAGCGCCGGTGACTTTTGATTCGACTTGACATTTCTAGTGGTGTGCCTGTAAAGGGTTTTGGTAGCATTCTGGATGCCTTAACAATGGACAGTCAGGACTGTCCTTAATATATCTTCAAGGATCCGTTTCTATCACAGGTAAGTTGCCACAGTAACCATGGTAACCATAAGTAAAGACACGATCAATCATTCCCCCGAAAGAGTAAAAAAATTGAAATTGGCAGTAGGGGAATTCTTTTGTTATTTGTCCCTGAGGTAGGGGGAATAGGTTTGTCTTTATGGTCATTTGGGAAAGAATTTGATGGAACCAATGTTAAATTTTGAGGGAAGAATTGGGATAAAATGTTGGCAAGGAGGGGGTTCAACCAATTCTGATTTTCTGGAAAAAATAGGACACCCCTTGATTTGCAGGAACAACTTAAAAGAGAAGGAGATTGGACAGCAACAAATTTGTTTTTAAAAAATTGAAAAGCCACTCTGTCATTTTCAAATTTGATATGTCTGATTTTGCTTTTAATTGGGAGTGTAGCATCATGTCAACTAATAATTACTGCATTCTGCTTGAGAATGCTAATAATTAGCATTCTGCTTGAGAATGCTAATAATTATTAGCATTCTGCTTTAGAATGCTAATACTAATAATTATTAGCATTCTGCTTTAGAATGCTAATACTAATAATTATTAGCATTCTGCTTTAGAATGCTAATACTAATAATTATTAGCATTCTGCTTGAGAATGCTAATACTAATAATTATTAGCATTCCACTTGAGAATGCTAATAATTATTAGCATTCTGCTTTAGAATGCTAATACTAATAATTATTAGCATTCTGCTTTAGAATGCTAATACTAATAATTATTAGCATTCTGCTTTAGAATGCTAATACTAATAATTATTAGCATTCTGCTTGAGAATGCTAATACTAATAATTATTAGCATTCCACTTGAGAATGCTAATAATTAGCATTCTGCTTGAGAATGGTAGTAATTAGCAGTCTGCTTGAGAATTGTAGTAATTAGCATTGTGCTTGAGAAAGCTAGTAATTATTAGCATTTTGCCTGAGAGATGCTAGTATTATAGCTATAACTATATAATCCTAACTCTTATCTTAATTATATCCACAAACTCTAAGCCAAAGTAGTGTTTCTCCTATTTTACTATACCTCAGCATTGTGTATTTATGCTTAATGTGCAAACCCGAGACAAAAATATAACGCATGCAGTCATCCTTATGCACATTTGCGTACATTCACAGTGGCGGAATTTTAAGGAAAAGGGCCCTGTCAGCAGCTTGGGGCCCTTTAACTTCGCTTTTGCAACAAAATGTTGCACAAGAGGGGTCTGAGGGGGCCCTGAGAGCAATATTTAGGGGCCCTGTCAGCAATGCTGACATGCTGACTCTTAAATCCGCACTGTACATTCACAAGCACTTGTCAGTGACGTGCATTAGGCAAATGCAATTTAAGCCTAAGTGCTGCGCCCAACAGTTGTGTGTTCAATAAACCTCAATTTGAAAAGGTCCATTGGCATACAACACCCACTATGTTATAATGAAAGAAAGATCAAATGTGGGGCTAATTAACATTATCCTGAAAAAACCTTAGCATTCTGACACACAACATATATGACAGTAAATGAAAAAAATCACTGACCTTCCAGGATTTGAACCGGGGACCTTTGGTCTAAACCCACTCTCTAGTGACATCATGAATTATCCTTACATGCATGCTAGGTTTCCCAACTAAAAATGCACAACTTAAAATGCGCAACTTAAAACACCACCAAACTTGATTTATCACTCCCACTTTTGCTGTTTCTCCTTCAGGATTGGGCTGAGGATGGGCCGGCTGTGATAGTACAGACTGCATACGGTATGCCTCTTACACCAGGTGCCTTATCAACCCCAACAGCTCTAACATATCTCGGAGAAGAAGTAGAGATTTCTGCAATAGAAACTTAGAAAAGGCCGTGTTTCATTTCAGAGGTGATATTTCTATAATTCCAAGTTATGGCCTTATTTGGGAACCTTGGGTGAATGGAAGCAAATCCATAACATTCAACTGAGCCGAGAAACGGATTTTTGCCCGTACAAGAAAATTGCATGGAGGTTCATGCTACAGGCCCATCCCAGTAGGTGGGGTCATGCACAGAACCATTTTATTCTATACCTGGAGAATACATTGACGAATTCACTTGAAACTTAGTTGAGTAGTAGCAGCATAGACACATTTTAGTAGTAAATTCGACAATATGTGGCCAATTCATATAGTTCCCAATTGGGAAAACCCTGACCCAACCATATATAAAAAAGTGCAAAAAATGACCCATTGTTTATAAGGGTTTGAAATATGACCCATATCTGCAGTGGTGTAACATGCAGGGGGCTTATCCCAAGAGCTTTGACTGAGGGAAAAAAGCTGATCATGCTAAATCAGCCTTTCACCTGCTCACTGGGAAATTTTTTCGCCTCCAACTAGAAACCTGCCTCACACCACCTCCACCGGGAAAATCGGCCTCAAAACCGCGAATTTTCCCCCTCTGACAAGTGGACCCTGTTTACACCTTTTCTGCATATCGTTGCATTGTAGTTCCTACCCAACCCCCCTCCCCAGTTCCCAAATATGAAATCAGTCCAAAATTCAGTTGCCAAATTAAACTTGTCATTTTTCAAGCCTGAGTTTTGGTACCCACTGCACAGCATGGCGTAACGGTCCTAGCCCGCTCTGAGGGGGCAAATTTCCAGTCTTGGGAAATTTTTCCCTCTCAGGGGGTCAAAAAGGCAATTTTTTTCCCGGTCAGAGGCTAAAAAACGGCTGATTTAGTCATGATTTTTAAAAAAATTTCCCGGCAAAGTCGTCAGTGGGGCAACCTGCCCCCCGCGCTGTTACGCCACTGCTGCACAGTTACTAAACCAAGGTGAGTGCCACCATATCCAGCGGGTCCCATTGAAGCCCCACACTAGCGTACATCTGGTGGTGTACATGTGGTCCACATTGTCTCTCTATTAACAAATATTATTGGGAGAGGGTCGTCCTTTAGTGACCACATAATTATTTCCACAATGAACTAACTATTTGCGCGATCCCCGAAATGCCTCTCATTCGGTGGCCAATTTCCTTCCGGTAACTTGTACAGAGTCAGTTACACTAAACATTTGTTGTTTCTTCGCGTCGCCGAACAGTGCCTAAAATTACAATACAAAGTACTTTTTTACGTGAAGTTAATCTTAAGTTAATCTTACAAAATTTAGAAGAAGATCTATGGAACAAAAACAATCGTAGGAACTGTGTGTTGGAATGCACGACAAAACGTGATATTTGCGATCGTACTGTGCCCTACTTGTCACCTGGGTGGCGGACGATTTAACAACTGTAGTGCAACGTCCCAGATAGGGTAAGTTTCTGTTATGTTAGTTTACGCTCCCTAACCGTGTGTTTTTAGCCAACTTGAGGCTGGTAAAAGTTCCCGTTGGAAATGGGCACCGAATGAGATGCATTTTCGGGGATTTTGCAATAGTCCTATTAAGATATCTGCTTCCATTTTTATCCCCCTGGCTTTGAAAGCAGAAGGGGGATTATGTTATCAGTCAAGGGGCGTCGGCTTCGGCGGCGTCCAACACATATTGTTCACGCGATAACATATACCCATACGGGTTTATGGTTATGTAACTGTGGTGGGAGCGGACTGCCATGCCCTTCATACTGATTAGATTATGGGCATGGCATAGTGCTAATTAGGAGCCTAATTTGCATAATTATGAGTTACACGTTGGTGGGTATTTTCTTTCAACCAATCGTTTGCACGCGATAACATTAGACCCATAAGGGTTATGAAGATGTAACTTGGTGGGTGGGATCGGACTGCCATGCCTTCTCTTATTTTTTTTTTAGATTAATTGAGCGTGGCATATGCTATTAGGTCCCTAATTTGCATATTAATGGTTTAATTTGGGGTATGTTCCACACAATCTTGTTAACGCGATTACAGAGACTCAAAGGTTATGGTGATGTACTTGTGGGTGGGATCAGACTGCCATTCACCTCAGCTGATTAGATTTATGGGCGGGGCATATGCTAATTAGGTACCGAAATTGTTCATAATTATGAGTTAATTTGGGGTATTTCCAACACAATCGTGTGAACGCATAACATGAGGACCCATAATGGTTTATGGTGATGTAAACTTGGTGGGTGGGATCGACTGCCATTGCCTTATCTGATTCAGTATGGGCGTGGCATATGCTAACTAGGTACCATTAATTTCATAATTATGTGAGTTAAATTTGGGGTATTTTCCAACACAATCTTTGTGACCAGCGATAACATTAGACCCATAAGGGTTATGTGATGGTAACTTGGTGGGTGGATCGGACTTCATGCCCTTCATCTGATTATTTTATTATGGTTGTGGGCTATCTATAGGTAAACTAATTGCATAATTAATGATTAATTTGGGGTATTTTACCAAAAAGCTTATACCCATAAGTCCGATTTTGATGAAACTTGGTGAGGGGTGGGGAATCATGTAATCTCGCGCTGATTAGGTTTTGTGGTGCATGATATCTAATTAAATAGCTAATTTGCATTACATTTATGGGCTAAAATTGGGGGTATCCACGAAAAAAAAAACTTGGGAACAAACTATCTGAAGATCCATAAGTCCGATTTTGATTTGAAAACTGAAACTTGATGGAGGGGTGGAATCATGTACTCTCGCTCTGATTAGGTTTAAGGTGGGTTGTCGGGTTTAAGGGGGGTTGTCCGCGGTGAAGGGGGGGGGTTTTTGGGGGTTGTCCGGGTTCTTCTTTAAGGGGGGTTGTGTTGGTTTAAGGGGGATTGTTGGGGTTTAAAGTGGGTTGTCCGGGGTTTTTAAAGGGGTTGTACGGGTTTGTGAGGGGGGTTGTTGGAATTAAGGGGGATGTTTTGTTAGGTGGGGGTCGTCCGGGTTTTTAAAGGGGTTGTCCGGGTTTAAGGAGGGTTGTCTTTGCTTAAGGGGGTTGTTGTGGTTTAAGGTGGGTTTGCAAAAGGTTAAGGGGGGTTGTCAGGTTTAAGGGGGGTTGTACGGGGTTAAGGGGGGGTGGGTGGGGTGTTTTTGTTTTGGGTTGTTGGGGTTTAAGGGGATTTTTGGGGTTAAGGGGGGTGTTTGGGTTTAAGGGGGATTTGTGGCACATATACGCGTAGGGCATGCGGAGAATGCACATAATGCACGCGCATGCGCGCATGCATTGCGGACGTTGCACATGGGTTGTCCGGGTTTAAGGGGGGTTGTCTGCGCTTAAGGGGGATTGTTGCGGTAAGGTGGGTTGTCAGGGTTTTGTTTAAAGGGTGTCCGTTTAAGGGGGGGTTGTATGGGCAAGGGGGTGGTTGTGGTTTAAGGGGGTTGCACGAGTTTAAGGGAGGTTGCCCAGGTTTAAGGGGGGTTGTTGGGGTTTAAGGGGATTTTTGGGTTTTAAGGGGGTATTTGCAGCTGAGTTTTTACAAATTTGTAAACCGCTCCGCCAGGGGGATTTAGCGGTGCGAGAACCGCGACGTTTGTATTTAAAAGTTTATTTTGTTGCGTCCCAGTGATTCTGTTCTGTAACCGTCTTTTTGAAAAAAAGGAGAAAGGGACGGTAGAAAGTGGTGAAAGATGGTACTGGATTGTGAAAATTGATAATATAATCAATCACAGTAAAGGTACTTGCAGGAATTGTATTTTATTTTGGTGGTGGTAATGGTTGTGGTTTGGGTAATTTACTCAGAAAATTTATAACACGGGTATGATCTAACAAAAAAACCACTAAAGTAAAAACTGATATCATGCTTTACCAGTCATTTTTACCTCTCAGCCATAATAAATGACCAGGGTGTGTTTGTAACATTTCTGTCTATGTCTGTCTGTGTGTGTTTGTGTGTCTGAAATTCTATTGCACACTTTATTTCAAGAACCACAGATGGCTATGATGTGAAAATTGTTGGTAATGGACCCCTAAGGGTCTACATCAAGATGGAGAATGACCTTTGACCACATTCCCAGATCGGAGTCAATTTCACGATTGGACTATTGCCATGATATCTCAGAAAACCCAACTAATGATGTATCATGAATTTGATATTGTAGATGACCACTAAAGGGGTCTACATCAGGTTTGATGGAGAGAATAGCTTTACCTATTCAGGCATACATTCAACTTGAAATGCACTTGGCAAAGGGGTTTTCAAAGGTGTTGTGTGTGTGTTTCTGTCTGTTCTTTCTGTGTGTCCGAGCTCCCTCTCTGCACTGGCGTCGACCTTGACTGTGAAACTGAAGGGGTATGGGGGAGAAAGAAGCTATTGGTATAATCACAAAACCTGGGTGACTGTCTAGTTATATTTTAATGTTATATGATAGGACTAATTTGACAACTGTTTTTGCATGTGGAACCATAACTCAATCTTTCATCAGATAAGGTTTGCAAAACTAGGGAATCTGAGAAGCTCCTCTGTGTGAAGCCTTGTTATCGGGAAGATCTTGAGGGAAATAAAGAAATACATAACAAATTATTGGAAATTTGGATAGCTAGCTGGGAAATATTCCAGGAAAATAAAGATATTTTGCAAGTCCACAAGACAAAAACAATGAGATATTTGACTTCTGGAAGGAGCAATGACATAACCCCATGGTTTGGGATAGGACCCCTCTGAACTAAGCTTTTCCAACCTTTCTCCCTAAAATAGAACATAGTGTCTGTGAACACAGCCTGTGCCAGTGTTTTTTTGGAAGGCATTATCTGCATGGGTTATGCTGTATAGGCCAAACCTAAACCTGACAAATCAACTCTGTAAAGGTTTAGTTTAATACAGGGAAGGGAGTCTATAACCCCCCCCCCCCTTCGGAAGACTACAGGAGAAGATAACCTAAAAGGTTAAGTTAAAATTCACAGTATTCCTGACCTCAAGTCAGATAGTGGGAGATTGGGAGGATCCTGACAAATCCGAAATGTTGGATCTGTAATTTATAGCAAAAAGCCTTTCACCTACAAAGAGTAAAATGACAAAATACAAGCGTAGAAGGCAAATACACAATATCAACAGCAGAATCAGTATTGTCAATTTGACCTAGGTGCTATTTACTATGTGGAGTGTATCTGAGGGGAACCAAAAACCTTTACTCTGTATAGGATTACTAAGATGACACTGTTGTATGTGATATTTTTTTATGTGTAGCAGTTTTTGTTAAACCATTTAACTTGGCACATACTTTCTGCAAAGGGGAGATTTTGATCAGAAAGTTGTATGCTGGTGAGTTAAAAATAGATCAGGAGTTGAGGCATGAGTTAGTTATTTTGGCCATCTTGTTCATTTGTTGCTTATTTGTGTGTATTTTAAATAAAGATGATAAAATAAAAAAAGGCATGAATAAAGGATGATAGTTATCTTGGGAAAGAATGAGTGAGGTCGAGATGGTGACCTCCTGCTGCTGCAAAAATTGAACCGATGACCTTTCGATCACAAGGTGAGCCCATCACACTTTGTTTTAGTGTGCTGGTGTCTGTATGTTGTGTGTCCTGTATACCTGGCTGCTTACCATTTAATAAGCACCAGCTCTGAGGTCTGCTCATTGGATGCAAGTGGTGGCCAAGTGAATAGGATGTCTGCTTACTGATTGAAAGGTGGGTTCCATTCTCTGTAATAAAGTCCTAGAAATTCTTCTATATGTAGGGTTGCATATGGGTGCTTGTGCTTTTCACTATTCAGTTTATTGGTGTATCATGCATTCAATCTCCAGTGTGTGTGTGTGTGTGTTTTGGTACATGTGTGACTCTGAAACTTACTGTAGTCATGGTCAAATAGTTAATAGTTAATGTCTGTTTAAAATTGTTTGTCTACCTCTAGTCTTTATATAGGTTGTACATGGGGCGCCCATTGCCTTTAAGTGATCATTGCATGAAAAAAAAATGACATAATGAAAAGGACCCTTACTGAAATCACTTCCACGAGTTTGAAAACAATTTGGATGTTTACATTGCGAAAAACAGGAAGAGTTCGGGGGGGGGGGCAGTTTTTGGCAATTTCTGGAACAAGGATGCTGACATTACTGCCAGCATTTACTGAACTTGAAAAGCATGTTGTCATCAGCTCACAGACCATTGCTATTGTATATGTGCCTAATCCGGCAAATCCATCTTCCAACTTGCCAGATCAATATCGTACTACAAGCCTAAAGTACAATGCCTGAATCCCGGTCTGAATGCTTTTGAATTGTGTCACAAAACATGCTAGATACACTGTAAATTCTGTCCAGGCGCAGATATAGGGAGGGGGGCGGAGGGGCGCGCGCCTCCCGGTAATATCCTGCAAACCTTGCAAAATCAGCCCATTTTGGACAAGTTAGCCTTTCAGCCCCCAGTAATTTTGACGTTTTTCAAATCCTGGATCCGCCCCTGCGTCCAGGGGGTGAACACCGTCTCTTTACCTTTTCCAGCATTTTCCACCCCCTGCCCCCTCCCCCCCCGAACTCTTCCTGTTTTTACTGTTTTCACGGAATGTAAACATCCAAATTGTGTTTCACTGGAAGTGATTTCAGTAAGGGTCCTTTCATTATGTCATTTTTTTTCATGCCATTATGTCTCTTTAATACATCTTTTTTAAAAATGGCATCCCCTCCACCGAGCCTTGCTGCTCCAATACTCCAGAAAATGAAAAATCTGAAAAACAGAGTGTACGAAAATTGGATTTTGCCTATTTTCTGTGGAAAATGCCAATTTTGATGACTCACAGACTTTGACAACTTTATGACACCATACTAGGTATGTTATTACTTATTTTGATATCAATGGAAAGAGGAGGACCATAGCTATCACTGGTATCAAAATCATAAGCATCAGGTGCTTTATAACAAATCCTTGAGGGGAGTCCCCTGGTAACTGTGTTACAAAAAAAGTTGGTAAGACGAGGGTTAATCTTAACCTAGTAAAACTGACAACTCACATCCCATATAACTCGACAAGATTTGCCTCAATTTAAACCTATTCCTTTCAAGGTGGCACCATAATATCACACTCAAATGCACATACACAATGCAACCAAGCCCAAGGTCTCGTCACCATTAGCATTGAATCAAAAAAGAGAAAGTTTTGGGTGTGCGTCATTCACCGAGTAGGTCACAAACCGTTCTTATTCAGACACTACTTTTTGTGTCACACATGTTAAACAGGATCAGATTATATTCATTACAAGCTGGTTCGATCAGAAAATAACAACTACTGGTAAGTCGGTCATTTGGGGTTTTAAATTGGAGGAAGCTTGTCTGTTTGAGTTTCTGGGTGTTACTCTGTTTGAAATTTGTTTGATTTGAATTTTTACTTGTTGATTTAAATAGTTGTAGATTCACATTAATATGTTCGTGAAATATACTTGAGTGATATGTATTGAGTATTAAGCGTTGATAATATGGTACTGAAGTATACTGGACTAGATATGCAGACAGATCACTGTACCACTTGTCATACATTTGTCTAACAGTAAGTTGTAAGAATCTCTTGCGTTTTTTTGAAGTTGAACCTTCAAGATTTCAACTATTTGCAAAAAGTGCAGGTTTCTAACTTATGCAATAACGTTTACTTATAAACTCTTTCTGTATAACCTTCTTTAATGTTGAATCTGGCTGTTTATAGATATCATGATGGTTTGATATCAGAATATATCCCTTTATCTACATACTGGGCTTAGGAAGTGGGGGCTTGCTGGGGGCTTAGCCCCTCAAATAATGTTTTTGGTTGTTGTGGTGGTGGTGGGGGGTATAAAGCACCTTTCAGCCCCCCTCCAATAATTGAAGGTGAAAGTGATGTAAAAGTATAAAACATACCAATTTTCAAGGATTTGAGCTATAAAATGTCACAAAAACAATTATTTTTCAGTCCATGTGAAAGCCAACAGCTTCTAGGGCTCTGCCCCTGGACCTCAACAGACTTTGACTGCCCCTCCAGCCCACTTTTTTCTTTTTAAAGGGCAATATTTTCTTTGACTTAATAATTTTAAAATCCAATATTAACATTATTATGCTAGAACCAGCTCAAGCTAGATCAGTATTGTAACAAATTCCACTCTGATACCACTATCTTATGGAAAACATAGGCTCCAAATGCATGTTTTAATACCATTTAACTGTCAGTTGATTGAAACTGTTAAAATTTTGGTCATTTCCTCGCTTACAGAAATAAAATTAAGAAGAATTAGGTTTAATTGATTTTCATTTACCAAGATCCAATTTGGTGGAATAAAAATGTTTGTCTAAATCGAAAACCTTTTTTTACTACAATGTCTGGGATAGAAAAAGGCAGCCACACAATTTTCTGAGCTTGATCGGGGATATAAGTTTTTTAAAACCTTTGAAGATTTAGTTATTGAATATGATATCCTTCTTAGTGATCGAAGAAAATATAATTCTCTTATAAATGGTTTGAATTTGGACTGGTTTCGGAACCCTAAGAATATCCAAGAAAATATTTTGAGAAAATTGTTTCTTCTCTTCTGGAAATTGACAAAGTCCCTAGGTATGCCTATTCTATTTTAAGAGATCAATTTTCATCTGATTCCATTGAAGCTAAATGGAATGAATGTTTTCAAATATTAAGAGATTGATGGATTATATTCACCAAATTACTTTAAATGTACTATAGAAACCCAATTAAGATCCTTTTATTTTAAACTTACCAGAGGCAGTGCACTAATTATTTCCTTCACAAAATGGGCAGAATGAGCATCCCCCCAATTGTTCTTTTTGTGATGACTTCCTGAAACCATTCTGCACTTTTTATGTGAACCTAGAAAAGTGTCTCCATTATGGAAATCATCTTTGTACAATTTTATCAATAACAAAACTGGTGAATGTTTGAATTTTTCTAATTCGAGTTCATGTTTGGGTAGTAGGGATAAAAGCCAACATGACATTTGCATTAATTTCTTATTTTTTTTTTTAAAGAATATAATAAATTCTGTTACGTTTTAGTAAATGTTACATCAAGCTTTTTTTTAATTTGGTTAAGTTAAATACAAATTGAACATAAGATTGCTGAAAAGAATATAACCTTTACTGAGCCACTTTAAGAAATGACATAATCTTGAAGGCTCCGAATTAATGTCTCCTTTTTGTTAATTTTTCTTCTCTGAGAGTGCCATGGTTTGAGCAATTTTGTTGTTGTTGTTGTCGTCTTGTCTGTTTTGTGGGATTTTTTTGTGACTGTGTGTGTGTGTGTTGTTGTTTTTCTTCATTCCTTCAATGTATTTTATATCTAAGTCACTGTTGTGGGGGTCTGGGGTGCATTCTGTATGTTTTGTTTTTTTACCACCAGACCCCAAGTACAGGGAATAAAAAATACAGGAAAAAAAAAGTATTGTATACATCAGAGCAAGAAGCTGACTTGACAAAAACAGTTCTAAACAAGTTCAAAACTTAGCAAATGGCAATTTGATCAATTGCATGGCCAAGTGCCCAATATTTTGCATATCGTGCAGTGTGATGGAGCTTGCACTATTCAGCGTTATTACATAAAATTAGATGGATATAGTGTGATGTAGCGATAACATAACAATCATGCACATTGATCATTGGAGGTACTGCTTTTAAGTGCAACATAATGGTGTGCTGTTTTGGTATGGAAGCGGGCATACGTTCTAAAATGTCCAAGAAACTAGGAGCCAGAATATAGTGTGTTAATACTAATACTTGTTATTAATAAGTTTTTTTCAAAGTTTGTTTTCATTAATAGTAACAAAATCCGAGTCATGACCAATGGTTGCTATGTTTTCATCCTCCCGTCTGCTCATTTGTCTAGATTTCATTTTCCAGTAAACTTGTCTTGCTCTTACATTTTGAGCTATTTTGATTACTTAATATAAATCGCTAATACAACTTGTGATTTGTGCATGCACAGTATGTAAAATATGCACTTTATGAAAGAAGTGGATGCGATGTCCTACATGTACATACTTAAGCAATAATGGCATTTTTCAAAATTTGATATTTTTGCACAGTTATGTTGGTAATTGTCTAGACCTGCAAATTTGTCATTAAAGAAGCGATTTTGTAATTAGAATCAGGATACCCGATTGTAAATTAATGGCGGAGCTAGAAAGGCCAAATTTGTGTCCGTCCATTGTGAAATATAGTGCCACCTCATGATATTGACTGCTAATAAATTGACTTGCCCGAACCAACGGAACAACCACTGAATGAGCATAGACACATACATGGCTCTATTTCCTAGCTGTTTCATATTGGAGGGACGTTTCCAGCAGCCACTAAATTATTATCGGTATACAATATTAATTATCCTAATGACAAAAGTCCTTCTTTTGCGATACATGACCAGTTCAAGCTTTACCATTCAGAGGTATAGTTTACTAGCCAATTGCCAATGCAACTGCAAAATCTGCTATTTCTTTGAGATTTAAAAGTGTGTGGACAGTATAGGATATGAGAATACATATTGCATCATGAGATTGGTTTAATCCTGTAGAAAACACTGTCAAAATATAATACTGGTTGTCTTATCAGGTGGACCACTTTGCCAAGTTTAATTATATAATCATGGACGTACCAAGCCAGGGGAGAAAAATTCCCCCGGCATTCCTGTGATCTTCCCCAACATTTGCTAAATGGGACCAAATATGTGCAAAGCTTGAAAACAATTGGCCAAATTTACTTTAATTTGGCCTAAATTTAGGCCACATTTGGTCACAAGACCTTAGAAATTGGGACGAAAATGCAAATGTTATTCCATTTTGTCCTTACAATTTTAGCCATGAGGGTCAACTGCGACCTGCAATTTAGAGCCAGGGGAGAACCCCCCTCTCCGTGCCCATTGGTACACTGTATCTATATATTAATACTGGTGGTCTGTCTGACCGCGTCTATTTTCTCCGAGACCGAGAGTCGCGCGTTCTTGAAACTTGGTGGGTGGGTGCCCTTTGACCTTCCGAAGACCGAGTTTGTATTGGTTAGTGAATCAAAGGTCATTGGGGTCATTCAAGGTCAAAGGAGGTCAAATACAATATGGTTATTGCTGTGCAACATATAATGTTATTACTCTTTACCAATTAAGAGATTTTCAAATATGAATAAAGTCATATTTTTGTGTAAAAATGTCTGTCTTAATTAAAATTGAAGTACTGCTTTTTAACATTGATTAGAGCAGGAGCAGAATATCATAGGGTCCTTATTTAGGGGGTTCGTTCATGCCCAACTATATCTAAGGTTTGTAGTAGTTAGTATGGACCCTCTACATCAATGCAAGGTAGTTAGTGGTGTCAATGAAATTGTGTTGTCACTTTTTCAATAGGGGCCAATTTAAGTTTACACAGGGGGCAAACTTTTAAATCACTCCAATCATGTTTAATTGTATCCCATATTGTCCGTCTAGCCACAAGGATTCCAAAAATGTATAGTTTGTACCATCTATGACCATTGGTTTTAGAGTTATTGGGTAAAAATGGCTAAAAGTGCAAAAAATGTCAAACTCAATTTGTAGACCGCAGACGCCTGTGTTGGAACCTGGATACTAAAAATAGCTATGGCTATGATTTCAACTGTTAAAGTATGACGATGCATTTGGTCAAAAATATTATTGCTTTATGGTAGTTTGCTGGCTGCTTTAGACTGCCTTGAACAAAGCTGGAAGGGGAGAAGAGAAGAGGAGAAAAGGGGAGAAGAGGGGAGAAGAGAGGGGGAGAAGAGGAGAGGGGG
>JAMKCH010006142.1:0-250518 GCA_023653785.1 Ophioderma brevispina
ACTCACGCACTCCTCACTCACTCACTCGCATCACTTCAAAGCACTCACGCACCACTCACTACGCCACTTCACTCACGCACTCACTCACTCACTCATCACACTCACTCATCACTGTCACTCACTCAAGCCGCAACCCACAAATCCACTCCACAACAGTTATGCTTCCTGCTGTAAAGCAAGAGAAATTCTTTTCTGTTGTCATGGGGATAGACGCGTACTGGCTGGTGTGTGTTGTCGCTTATGTTGTTCGTTGCTGTGTATGAATGAGCAGCAATTGTTGTAAGTGCGCTCGCTTTTTGTTATGGCAAACAGGAGCATTGAAGAGAAAAAAAAAAAACAAAACATTGTAATTTTTAGGCCGATTTTCGTCCGTTTTTCGCAAAAACTAAAGTCGGTGACACCCAGTTTTTTATTAGTGCGCCGAAAAAAAGATCTTATAAAAAGGTTCTCACATAACGTAGAAAATCAAAAATCTGACGATTGTATATTTATGCATGGAAACGGAACATTTTTCGGTTTTCTCATAGAGCTCTGTAAATTTTGAAAAATAATACACTTTTTTAACAGCCTATAGCTCAAAAACACGAAGCTCGGGGACCTCCATTTTTTATTCAGATGTCATCTAAATCAATTAAAATACATATATCCAAAAATTAAGAAAATCGTTCGATTATTCAATTTACTCGCGAACCCTTAAGAGCTAAATGGAGGACCACCTCGGAGTGTGGTGTCACTCGACCTTTTTTAAACTATTTTTGGAGTGAAAGTTCAGTAATTCATCTCTTTTTGAGACGTGGGAAATCTCTTTTGAGTGGTTTACACTCTTTTTCGAGTGAATTAGATCACTCGTTTTTCACTCTTTTTAAATTTAGAGAGTGGGTGGGCTTTTACTTGGGTGGGGGGACTGGGTGCGTGAGTGAGTGAGTACGTTAGTAAATGAATGAGTGAATGATGTGACGGAGTGAATGAATGAATGAGTGATGATGAATGGAAATGAATGAATGAGTGAATAGTGAGTGCGTGAGTGATGGACGTGAATGAGTGAGGTGATGTGAAAGTGAGGAGTGAGGGAGTGAGTCTTTGTTGATGTCAACGTGAATAACAATCTGAAAAAAATAATATAACCTGACTGTCTATTAATATCTGCTTTCGTAAAAAAGTCGTGCGTGCCTTATACATGAAATTCATTGGCGTATCCAACAGGAGATTTTGCGGAGCCCGTGGTTTTGCTTAAAAATATTATCAAAATCACCTTTTTTAACATGGGTGTATTCCCAGCCCACCCCACGGGACACAGTTTGAGGGTTTCGGACTCTATAAATTTTCTTAGATTAATATTCATATCATCATATCAAAAACGTCTTGTGAAATATTTCAAATTTAATTAAATTTAAATAAAATTCAATGTAATAAAATCTAATAGAATCCCCACAAGTTTATCTAAATCGATTTGTCCTCCATTAATCTAAGAAATATAGAGAGGACACGAAATGGAATTACCATGTAATTAAAGGACATGATTTCGCTCAAAAAAGTAAAATAAAGGCAAAAGAGGCGATTTTTTTGAGTCATATGCTATATTGAATAATTAAGGCCTATATATCTCAAATTCGGTAACATCTACTGACCTGCTTTTCAAAGGGCCACCATATAGAACATGGTGGCTTGCCCTTGAATAAAAGTTAAGGAAGATGGCCTTTATGAAGGTGTGTTCGTTCTTGTCAGTTTTTTTCATCAGGTGGAAAAATATGGGGGGAAATCTGCCAAATTTAGTTCTGGCTATTTCCATTTTAAACATTTTAACTAGAACGTATAAGTTATTGATGATGTTGGTCAAATCTTCACCATTGTAGATATGTTCATTCACGTTGCTAGGACATTTCTAAGAACGAGCTGGTAATTACGAGTCTACACTTCACGCACCCCCCAATATTTGTTTTGCGCGTGACATTTAGGCGTGAAATAACGCAAGACGCAGCGAATCTAGTAAGACGGGAATTTCATCAAAATTCACTACTAAAAATGACCCGTTTTCCGGCGGTTATCAGGAAAACTAATATGGTGACCACCATTTTTTTATTTCGTTTTTTTCAAGTATGCAACTGAGACTAAACATATGTGAAAATCAGAAAAACGTACGGCCCCTTTGTTATCTTTTTGGGCAGTTAGGATCGGTGCATCGCATTTTTCCATACAGTGGCGTGGTAAAATAATGTAAATTTTGGAGCAAAAATATGTCTTTTGATACATTTTTTGCTCAAAAACGGAATCTGTAGCCATACTTTTTATTCAGAGTTGTTATTAGCACAAATGAATATACTTTCTATCAATGTAAAGTAATTCGACGGCCCATTTAATCATGATTGCCAACACCTTAAACTTGGTATAGATGAACTTTTAGTTAATAAAATATCTTCAGTGTAATGAATCCATGCAATTGAGAAAAACATAAAGGAGGATTAGCGCTTGTGAACCTTGGGCGGTATTAACCCTACGTCCAACTAAGGGGGGTGTGGTTACCACCCCCACCAGTGCACTCTCGCTCGGTGCGCTAAAATGCCAAAAACTTTCGTAAAAACGCTTTGAGGTAATCGTTCTCTCATCCTTTACGGTCATTTTAGGAAAAAAAAATGTGAGTAGCACCTTCACCGGGGTTAGGGTATGCCGTCAAGTCGAAGGGTAGGGGGGGATTGCCACCCAAGGATATTTTATGGTGCCATTTTGAAAATATTATGCACAGTATGCTCTAAAAAATCTTATGTTTATGAAAACTAGTCTTTGCCATAATTTAGGCTGAAAACCGCATGAAAATCCGATATTCATAGTTTTTGCGCAAATCGGATTTTGCCTATTGTTGTGGAAAATGCCAATTTTGCCGACTCGAGGACTTGATGACCCATTTGTGACGCCATACGAGGTTGTTGGTACTTAGGTTGGTATCAATGCCGAAGAGGAGGACCACCTATGCCACTGGTATCAAAATCATAAGATGGGTGCTTATAACGAATAGTTCTAGAGCCCCCCCCCCCCCCCCCCCGTGGTCGGAACGTGACAAAAAAAACCTTGGTTGGAGCGGGTTAAATCAAAAATGTAACCTGTACTTCGCGCAATTTACAAACCCGGTTAAAACAAAGCAGATAAATCTTTATGAATTTATACTAATCGTTAAAGAAACCTAATTGTTCCTGTTGCTATTTTCACAGGAAATCCGGAATATAGGGTCTAATTGTAACCCAAGGCCTTTGTGAGAGCAGTAGCCAAAGAGGGCCAGGCGTTCATGGAATTAACAACGATCTACGTGAGTATGAAGGGACAAGTGAAATCTGTTAAAATGCAATTGTTAATGTTAGTGTGTATGCGGACTTCTTCTTTGCATATAAAATTTGACGTTTTATTTTATTGAGTGTAATCATATCCGATATGAACATGACTGTTGATATGGATCATCCAACCACATTTTCTTGCTTTTCTGTTTATGGGGAGCAGTACTTTGTATGATGTTATACTTTTGCAAGTCGTCAACAGACTTCACAGTGAGATGCCATTTTAT
Organism: Ophioderma brevispina; assembly: GCA_023653785.1. NCBI lineage: Eukaryota > Metazoa > Echinodermata > Ophiuroidea > Amphilepidida > Ophiodermatidae > Ophioderma > Ophioderma brevispina. The sequence continues at coordinate 3,551 of JAMKCH010006142.1, forward strand.
TCTAAAATGTCAATTAATTTGTTTGATCTCAGGAACCATATCCGATTTTTAATGGATGTTCTTCGGACTGTCGCTTTTACTGTAGAAGTTTTGATGAGATCACGTAAAATGAAACACGCAGACCAAAAATAATAATTTTACCCGATAAGCTCGTACGTGCCAAGTGCGTTGAGCTGTCAAACAACAAATGAAAAATTTGTATTGAAGCGGAACTTTCAAGGCCCACGCTCTGTGCTTAATATAAACCATGGATATAACTATTGTTATCTCGGACACTGCAGTTTTTTATACTACATTCGCAAAAGATCGGCGATTAGACTATTCCATCTGCCTATTAGGGGAGGGTGGGACATGATATGGGGTTCAATCCTAGGCCATGAGAGAGAGGCATTTGTTGCCATTACAAAACATATTGTGACCATGGTACAAAGTTTCCATCTGAAATCGGCTTACTGGAAAACTGTGCATTCAGTTAAGACCAGTTAACATCCTAGTATCCTTTTTGTGCTGCGAATCCATTCCTGCGAATATCGTTATGGCCACAGTATTAAAACTTAACAGATACAATGCCAGTGTGTAAACAGTCAGGCCGACCTATTTCAAGATACCGGCCCTAACACTGTTACAAAAACATTGTGTAACTTGGTCTATACAATGGTTGTTAAAGCCGAATCAGAGATTTCCTGAGGAGGGCACCCTCAATTTCAAAAAAAATCATGTTTTTTGCCTGTCATTTTTTTTAATGGCTTGTCCATATACTAATTCATTGTGTGAAATTGCTAAGCTTGAATCGAATTCCTTCATATAAGAAAATCACAACTTGTTATAAAAGTCCGGAGCCGGAATTTTTGTAATACACCGTATCCATGGGACCTTACTACACATAATGCTTACTGCATCAACACGAAACTCCGATCATCTCAAATCTCGGAATTGGGCATATTAGGTATTATCTTTAGTTCTAGTTGATTGATTTTTCATTATTACACAAAAAATAATATGTCAAAATCTCGGAGTCAGACTTGAGTGATTGAAGAAACTCTTATGCCATTATTGGCCGGGATGCCAAATCCGTTTAGCGCTAATCTCGTAATACATGCAGGTTGGCCATTTTTTGATGCCTTGATAAACTAATGTGTTGATGGTGCTAAATTTGTTTATTATTCAAATTCAAAATGATAATATCTCCTTACAATAACAGTGGCATTCCGTCTATCCATTACACATCCAAGACTTGCAGGCTCTCCTGCTATCTTTCCCGCTCAAAAACGTTAACTTTGACTAGTAAATCACGCAAATCAACGCAAAAGCATGTTTGCAAACCAGATGTCACTGGCGTATTGGCGGGGGCGGGGCGGAAGGGGGGGCGAGGCGTCCCGCAGAGAGCTTGACAGGGAAGAAAAAGCTTGAAAATACATGTAACTAAGCATTTTTGCCTCATCACCGGAGAGTTCACCTCCAATGGGAAAATCTCCTCAAAAAACGGGAATTTCCCCCTCTGTAAGTGACCCATATTGTCCACAGACAAAGAAGGGGACAAGACAAAGGTTTGGCCAATGCATCACATCGTGCGTAGGACATAGTCCTTTATTCATCATTACAGGTTCTCCAAACAACCATATTTTTTTTTTTTTTTTTTTTTAAAACAGTTCATTTCAACACAATGGTTTACACTTGGAGACGGCTCCCCTAGACATGTACAACCCATACCAACAGATTGTGCCATCTGTTAAAGGCCAATTCAATGTCGTAAACAACATTGCATATTATTATGACAAGCCACATATGATAAAATAATAAAATTCTTATGATGCAGGCCCTCGGCATGAAGCAGTTTCTCTTGCCAAATTTTTCACCAAATGAATTTAAAGTACTGTAAAGCCAAATAATAACTCATTATTACTTCACCAGAGAACCATGTAGCCAAAGGATTAGGCTGAATAACTGTATTTGTTAATATTCCCATTTTGCATAGCTGACAACGATCAGGTCTAGGGATCTATTAGAAATACTTGGATTAAAGTTGTGAATCAAACCAGTAAAGGGCTCCTAAAGTCATACCTAAGAATTGCCTAAAACAAATGTTTGAATATTAACATAAACTGTTGGACCTACAGCCGTGAACTCTAGGACCGCAGACATCAATATCAGGTGAATCTAAGAAAATTCGCATATTAATAATTGAAATAATGCAATAGGTGAGACTGAGTGCAGAAAATCTGAAAGTTAAATACCTCTAGGATTGCCCTGAACTAAATTAAATGAAAAATACCATTAATATTGTTATTTGCCAGCACAACATTGATAAATTATAAATTATACATAGGCATAATCTGCAGAGCCTGACGCAGCTACCTCTGGCTCGCTCACACCATTATCCGTAAATATAAAATTCGCCATATTAATGAATGAACCAAAATAAATGCCAAAATAAAAGCAATGAGCTGCCTTTTGGTAAGAAATATGAAGATAAACTGGTGCCAAACAAGTTTAAGAGCAGAAAACTTGACAAACCCCCCCCTTCCGGAGAAGTGGGGGGGGGGGTGAAGCGAGAAAAAAGCATGGCAATTTTAAATTTAACAATACCTATGCCAAATTTTATTCAGGTTGACTGTACAGCTCTAGCCTGCAGCACCACCCGGCAATAGATCGCACCAAAGATCCTTTAACCCCAAGTAGCAAATTCCCTATACAATATAGATTTGTAAAAAACACATAATTTGCCTAACTCCTCCCCACATTTGATCAACACCAATTACCAACTACTTCATAATGGGAGGAAGGCCAAAACATGACGTTCATGATCAGGAATCCAAAAGCTGGTCAAATTGCAAAAAAAAACAAAACAAATGCAGAAGGATGGGCAGGTCCATTTTATTCAGGGTTCTAAAATGGCATTAATAATGAAAGTGATAATGCAAAATTAACAGTGAAACATGAGCCAACTTAACAACTAAAAAATAAAACACAATCCAAGCATGGCAGCGCAAGCATAATTTGGCGCAATAACCAGTGGTAAAAAACGAACCAAAAACCCACAAGTTTTTGTGAATTTCGAAATGGATTCCCAATAATGCATTAGAAATTAAACTAACCTGAACACATTACATAACTCATACATGTTAAACCAGACTCTAAAGCTATTTAAAGGAAAAAACACTTGGTAAAATATGTGCACCTGATAATGAACCGAACAGCATTTCTGGATTAAGAACATGCAAAAATTTGAAAAAACTGATGCTTATATTAACAAACATTAAAAGCATCTATGGAGATAGAACACAAACGCAAGAAATTCCAGTTCGCAAATGCGCCAATATGCGATTGACTAGATCCTAGTCAACCGAAAAACGATGGACACACGGCACATTTTCAAACCAAATGTTGCAATTCCAACAGTTTGCATACAAATGACAGCCTAGGACCTTGAAAACATCTATATATTACACATAAGGCCTGAAGTGGCTTAATGTAGTGTCTAAATAAACAGAAATATTTAGCCTATCCAAGATTAGGGGTCGACATGGTTAAAATTCGACACACGTGCCACTCGCGGCACAGCCATTCTTATTGAGACACTTGTGACCAAAGTGCTCTTAAGTGTGACATTTTGACACCTGGTTTCTTATCCAGTGACAGCATTCATAAATCTTGTGACACTGCGATAGCCAGGTTATTTCTGCCAACCCATGTGACCCCATCATAGATTATTTCAAAATGTAATCAAGCGTAATGTGTATCATATTACTAGGCAGACCATATTTTTTTTGAATGCACTTAAAATACAGGGTGAGTCAAAAAGATTACCTTGGATTTTCCAGGAAAAAATATTAAAACTATTTAACAAGTTTAGAAATTGTTTTTATCCATGAAAACAATGGCTGATTTATACCCCTGTCATTGGTAAAAAACATCGAAAGTTTACCTTTTCGCATGGGGAGGATATGGTAAATTTAACGGAAACCCGCCAAAAAACAGTATTGACACACGGTTGCTTTACAATTCTTCACGTCCACAGAAGCAAAGCCATGAGTTACTGTTATCTAAACGCATAATCACTTTTATCTAAGTAACCATTACATCTCCTACCAAATGTTGTGATAAATTTCTTAACAATAATCAATGACAGTAGCGTAAACAGGGCAGGGGGAAGGGGATGCATTTCCCCCTGCCACATGGGTCGGACAGGAAAGCATTACGCTAGCGGTAAAGAAAGAGGAAAGTGTACTAAGGAATAATGCAGAGAGGGAGTGAGAGAAAGAGAGGGGAAGGAGAGGAAAGGATTAGAATGTGAAAAGGAAAGACAGATGGACGTGAATGTGTGTAATGTTTAAAAATATTGACCCCCAAAGTAGCCCCCCCCCCCACCATCAGGTTATGAAAGAGTCGGTGGAAAATGTGGGGCAACCGGCTGTATTGCACAAGGATTGCCTACATATTTGGATTCAGTTCGCGAAAAGATATGTGAACGGTTCGAACATTTATTGAAGTAATGCTTCAAAAGTTGGGTGTAAGATTCCCTATTGTTATGATTTCAGAATATCCAAATAATTTGACATTTTTCTTTAGTGAAAGTTATACACAAGGGTATAATGCAAGCAAATAATGTGATGATGTACTTGGGTAGACGCATCAGCTCTTTGGCCAAATTCCAAACAGTGATTCCGTGGACAGAGTGAAAAATGGGAACCTATCTTTAAGGAGCATAACGTCGCAATGCAAAGTTCAAACATCAAAATTCACAAATTTCTCTAGTAGGTGAAATAAGTTTAGTCTATGTGTGATAGTCGGTATCTTTAGTAGATTTTTCAATGCTGTAGAAAAATTGAAACAAAACGAGTGTAAATCTTTTTTGACTCACCATGGAACCACGCTTCCAATTCAAGTGACACACCTCATATAGCTCCCAATATATAGCACATGTATTTCATTGAGAGACCAGTAAAACTACCAAAGTTCAAAATTAAACTAGCACACCGAGGTGTGATGTGGGATAAGGCTTGTTACTGATATACAAGCTATTAAAGCATAAAAAACACACAAACGCTGCATTATAAGAGGAGTAACAATATTAGGGAGAGCTAAAGTAGACCATAGGTTGAAACCACGCAAAATTACCCAATTTTCAATTCTTGATGGCATTATATATACTATATCATTACCCCTTGAAGAATTAAAAGATAATACATGCACCAGTATATTATGGACGCATGCAAATTAACATCTTTCTAGAAGGAGATATATTCCCGATGGGAATTTTGCAGGGCATGCAAACATGTAATCAAGCGTAAGGTGTCCCATACAACAAGGCAGCCCATATTTATGAATGCACCCCAATATACCACAGGTTCCATTCAAGTGACACACATCATAGCTCTCAATATACAAGCACTGTATTATTGAGAGCCCTGTAACTACCCAAAGTTACAAAAAATAAACTAGCACACCGAGGTGTAATGTGGTAGGTTGGTGGTTGATGGTTTGACTTGGCACCTAGACTCAAACTGAGTTTTTGTGCAAAACAGTAAAGAAAAACGAAACAAAAACACTAAAAGGACAAAAAAAACGGAGCAAAACAAACCAAAACTGAGGACAGCTACAACCCTGGACTTATAAGCCCAGGACTTGCAAGCAGTACTTAAATTTTTTAATATCACAGGCTCTAATAAAGTGACACACAGCCTCAAGTGGAGTGATTTCCTCCTAAATCGCACTGATAGGACTAGCACCCATTAAACTCAATTTATCAAAAAGGCCGTGTTACTGATATACAATGCTATTAAGCAAAAACACACAAAAGCTCATTAATAAATATGAGTAACCAAATTAGGTAATTTTTAGAAAAAAACCGAATTTAAAAATTTTTGAAAAATTAACCCAATTTCAATTCATGATGCATATAGTATATCAATTACCCCTTGAAGAATTACAAGATAGCAATGCACCGTATATTATTAGAATCATGCAATTAAACCTATTTCTAGAAGGAGATATATGCCGATGTGAATTTTTTGCAGGCAATCGCAAAAACCTGAATTAATAAAAGCCTTCTTCAGATGATGGCTATGCCAAACACGCACTTTCATTAAACTAATCATGTACCCGAAAAGGCAAACACAATTATAACTTCGCCATCCCAAAACAAAGGCCGAAATTGTGCCCGAAGTAACATGTTAGATGAAGGACTACATGATACGTTTTAACATGATCCTGCGACATTCAAAAATATCCTGCATAAAATGCAAATACCACATGCGGCCCTCAGGCGGGACCCCCGGCTCTGCACTGGTGTTGGGCAGACTCCACCATAAAGAAGCTGTTGGGGGGGGGTGTGTTTTTGGTTCGCCACCCCTCCCGCACTGTCAATCTTTTGTGCATTGCCATCATATGGCCGCGACAAAACACCCATTTATACTCCTGGTGGAAGAGGCAAACGTGTGGAATACCATGACAAGTGCACACACCAGGTGACGCGGAGCTCGAACTCATTAACTTATAAATATGAGACGAGAATTGATCTAACTGCACCACTGTGCATAAATAGATCTGTAAGAATTATAATAAGCACTGCATGCAATCTAACCCTTTAACAGATTAAAGTAGCAGTGACTTTCCCATCGCTGAATTAACTGCAACGGTAGGTGGATTAAGTGAATTATTCACAAAACCCAAAATGTTCATTTACAGGGTAATTACAATTTAAGGCAATTTAACTTGTAGCCGCACAATCCAATTATATTAAGGTAATTTTACAAAAAGGTACATTGCCCTCCAAAACCCTCACTTTACCAACGCACGCTAAAACCCAAATCAGAGTGTACCTATGCTTAGTGTTAAAAACAAGTTCCGAACCAACTATAGACTCCATGCATATTTCTAAGTTGAAAAAAACAAGCACAACATTATAGCAAATGATACCCTAATTACAAATGTATCTCCGTTAAACGCCAGAACCAAAACGTACCGCTAACGTGCCACTCTCGCATCACGCGTGCGTCTGCATGAGTATTTAAGTTAGAATGTATATGCGGCGTATAAAGTAGTTTGTGTTTGTTTTTCTTGATGAGCGAATCATTGGTTTGGAAAGGTTTGGCATCAATCTTTATACACTGCTAGGCACAGCTACATGCATACGAAACTTTCTCCTGTGAAATGCACAAATAATTTAAAAGATGACGCCCATCAAAATGGCGTGTACCGCTATTGGCAAGCCGATATGTAACCAATAAAAACAATAAATGACGCTAAACCCAATGTAACTCCAAACAATAATATAAGTAGGTTTTGATCACATATGCCACATATGGTTAAAAAAAAAAAAAAACTTGCCCTTTTTTTTTTTTAATAATTATGGCAGGAATGTATTTTTTGGTATCAGATGAAAAATCACAACATCAAAGCCTGACTTATTGACTTTAAAACATTTCCACATTATAGTTCTATTCTGACGCAACGTCTTATCCGATCCTCAAGATACCCTAAAAATCCGTGATTTTCTTAAAGAAGTTCCCAAACGCCTTAACGTCGACTATTCGGAAATGAACAGGCAAGGAATAGCTCGTCTATAATCAACGTTCCGCGGCATGCTCCCCTCAAAACAGAACCGGTAATACGTACAATTGGCTCATATTGGCTAAGTCAATCTTACTCATTCGAAACATGAAAGGCGAATAATACACATACAGCAATACAAGCCCGGGAGAAAAGCCGACGCCCATTGGTCAATGAAGCCGCAATGCCAACGAGACGTGATTGAACGGCGGGCTGGGCACTATGCAAAGTAGCAAAACAAATAACCGAGACCATGGGCCATTTAAAAACCCATTCTCTGCTGAGGACAAATCCGTTTCCCTCCAAATAAATCTTCATACAACGTTATAATGCCCCTGCCAGATGTACTGTACAGGACTACTCTTAGAAATTGTCATGGCATGAACAGGACAGTGTGTGTGATATGGGAAGGGACCTTGATTGACAAAATATATTCTTTTCACTATATTCTTTTAACTTTCTATAAGAAAGGCCCCCCTGTGGGCTCACGGTAAAGAATATGCCCGATGTATTCCCTGCATGTCGTAAGAGGCGACTAAAAGGATCCCCTGCGGACCCGGAGTTTAAGAATTGTCCCGATGTACTGCCTGCATGTCGTAAGAAGCGACTTAAAGGGACAACTCGTCTATTATTCCAACATGATGTGGTTGTTAAACTTGTAATATTTCCTACGTGTGAAATATAATGTCCATATTTAAAACATTTGAAGTTATTTTTATCAACAAAATAAGACCATCCATAAAACTAGTATTAAATGGCCATATATCTTTCAGAAAGTAACCGTTTTTTAAACTTTGAATGTGTCTTAGCTATTCATGAGGATGAGGAGTTTGTTATGGATGTAAAAAGAAAGTGTATTCGTTTTGATGTGGTGGTTGATTGGCAGAAATGGACGTTGGTCATTCTTACTTGTAAGTGGACCGATGATGAACTAATTTTAAGTAGATCATCACCGGTCAATTTACAAGTTCATTGAACAAGTTCATCACCGGCCGGATCACCGTCAATTTAACTGATTAAAATCAGTTGTATCTATTGTTAATATGAACTAATTCAATCATTGTATCGCTTGTAATTGTGCTTTTACGCTAACGTATGTTTTCTGCGTGTGAGAGCAGAGGTCAATGCAATCAATAAGTTTTATTGTTCCATATATGAAAACATTTAGTTTTAACAAACGAAAGGCTATTAAAAACACTGTATAACAAAATACAAATACGAATTACTTCCTAGTACAGGTTGAGTTAATAAAAACCCGACATTCTAGAATAAAAAATAATTAAAATAGTATTAGAATTATTATCTGCTGAAAATGTTTTCCTTGAATATAAAGGAGGGGGGGGGGAAATAAACAGGCTTTCGGGAAACGTATTGGGACATTGGACTTTAGGAGATGAAATTAGGACCGGGGAGCAATTCAGACCTGAGCCTCCTGGGGGGGGGGGGGGGGTTGTAGGGGGTGCAAGACTCAAATGATTCCCGACTTTTTTCCCGGTTCCAATGTTCCGGCCGCTTCGCTCGCCTTGTAGACCCATTGGTTCCAAGTCGGTTCAAGAGTGTGGACGGGGGGGGGGGCGAGCGGGCAAAAAAAAGAAAAAAAAAAATAATAACGTGCTCCCTGCCTGTCTCTTCTTCCCTCGCTCTCTTTTGTTCTTCTTCCCTCTTTCCTCTTTCTTTTGCCTTTTCTCTTCCTCCTTTTTCTTCACTTTTCTCTTCCTTCTCCCGTTTTACGTCCATTTTGACTCCCCTGCCAGATTTGTTTGTGTCCGGGGGAAGCTTCCAAACGGCACCCCCCCCCCCACCACACACACACTGGTTACGCCACTGGTTATGCCTATTTTGCTGAGAGACGTAATCCTTTTGGGAATTTTGCGTATGCAAGATGCATCGCTTACATGAGCATGATGGTCTTCAGAGAAAAAATGTAGGATTAAAAAAATAACATCCGACATTACAAAGAAACTGCGATGAAATTTTCAAGGTCCCAGAAAGAAAGTCAAGATGGCTGATGTAAGACCACAGTTTGCTGGATCGGAAAGTAGACTGTATCGTCCATGAATGTCTGAGGATGAATAATCTTGGTTAAGAACAACAACAAAATGGCTATTTTTTTTTTTTTTTTTTTTAACAAAGGATGGATGCGATGACGTAATCGTACCAACACTCATATGGCACGAAATCACTGGCCGGGCCAGCGACTCCTTCGTGGCTTGCCATTTCCTGCTATGGAATGGTGAGCGGAGGCCCCGGGATCGAATCCCGCACGGACGTCCGGGATGTCTTAGCTTCTATCCCCTTACCCCTTTCCTTCCTCGCTAGAAACAAAAGGCTGTTAGGGTTAATTAATAACAACTTTTAGAAAAGCAACCTACTTTAGAGCAAAATATATTTGTTAATATGCACAATTTGGATCGGTCGAAATTATGCAACAAATACATGCGAAGAAATAATGATATGTTCGTATGAAAAAACACTTAATTGATAATCGTTATCGTTAAAGTAAAACATTTAATTTTGATTCATAAACGTGAGCTTTTGCCAACATACAAATCAAGAAAAAGATTATGTGAAAATATGAAACCACGAGATCTACACCCTCGACCCCAAGAAATTAAAATACTGGTGTAACTCTCAAACTAAACTTTAAAATTATGTCGTGCAAAATATATAGTTTTGATTAGCTGGTCAACCTAAAAAAAGGTCATTTGGTCCTTTGATGGTCCCTGGAGGTCGCCATTCTCTCTTTCCCCCCGTTTCGGCAATTTTGGCATATTTCTCATTTTCCATATGATGGAGGCGATAACTTTCATAGATCTTCACCTTGTGTTCTTTTCTATCCAATAACTGATCGATTCTTTAAAGCCAAAGGCATATGTGGGTCTAGACATAAGCAGACACATGCTATTTGCCTAACAGAAAAAAGAGAAATAGGAGCCCAAACTTTTGTGTGGGTCATGATTGATTGAATTTATATATATTTATAATTAATAGGGTAGGTTTAATGTTCAAAATAGAAAATGATAAGGAGGTCTTAATTTTTCGAATCTTGTGTTATTTTCCTGAAGCCTATTTTCTACAAACTGAATATGTGTAAGTCATTGGAATACACAGTTATACTATTCCAATAGTTTTCGATTAATACAGGCTGCCCCCCAAACGTTAACACTCGAAACAAAGGTACAATAAAAGTACGAATGGGTCTCTGTTTGGTGTGCTCTTAAAGCCATATAAATAAGCTTTTATTTGCCGTTGATTTCATGCCTATTCGATTTGTTGAACAGAAGATGGAAGATATAGTTCATCAAAAAGGAGAGTGCAAAATCTTATTGGTCCGATTTGCATTGATTACACATTTGTAGATTACGAAAAACATGATTTTGTAACCTACTTGTTGACAAATCCTATCGAACTTCATTGTGGTCGATAAAGTGTTAACATTGTCTTTATGATTTTTGGTGTACGTTTTCAAAATTATCAGGCAGATCACTTTCATTAGCAGGCATGGTGGATCTGTAGTTGACACATCCTTAAGTTTTGTTCGCTCTCTAATCCACACTTTCGTTTTACGATCTCTCCTGGTATATTCAAACATTATCCTTTCCATACAAAGTGTACTCTGGAACTTTCCTTCTTTGTGTACACTGTACATGTCTTTGCTTAATGCCCATGGTTCGCTTGCATGCGTCATGGATGGTAAGACGCTTTGGTTAAAAAGCTTTCTTTCCAAACTTCCTGACCGAGATATGTATATTTAGGTACTTGCTCCAATGCTACACTTCCTATATTTATTGCCCTTTTTCTCTGCGTATTTGTTAAACATGACCTTTAGTTTGGTCATCTTCATTTTGAGGCATACCTTCTTACACTCATTGTTCAGATCCGATATAATTTCTTCCAACTCAGTAACCTCTCTGAATATGATAAGAACGACGTCTGCAAATCGTGATTTACATTGACACCTTTGTTTGCCACAAACAGCTTAGGTGATATAGGGCCTAGTATCTCCCTGTCGGACTCCTCTTTTAACGGTGATGGGTTCGCTGTGTTTATGTAGTTTTAAAAAGACCTTAGCTCGGTCTATACCTAACCGACGGGAATGATCGTTGTAGTACATTGAAGCTAATAAAATAAGCTTTCTGACAATACCACGTATGTTTAGATATTTGTTACTTAAACAGGGTCATTGTTTTTTTGTTTTTTTGAAAATCGTTCAATATTAGTCATATAAACCCAGTAGACAATTTATACATGGCTGTTTTTTGTGAAAAAAATATGTTTATCAAGTTGATAAACTAGGTTTAAAGACGATAAAAAGAACATCCTGTGCAAAACGGGAAAATTCTATAAACCAACAGAGAGCGCCGTAAAAAGGACAAAGCGTTAACGTTGGCAATTAAAAAACAGGACCGCTGGCAATTGTAACAGTGTATTTTTAGTATATCACTGTGAAAGCCTTTACGATCTATTTAGCGGTGGTATCTAGCGTGATATATACTTTACAAAATGGAATATGCGCACATCGTCGCTTTAGATGATGCATTTTGCGCAGACGAGAAAAAACCGTCAGTACAGCACCACTGGGCGTCATTAGAGTAGTATTTATTAGTTGTAAAGCCATGTTGTCAGACAGTCTACGTTGAGGATGCAGAGCAACTCGTTTAATTACCATTCCTTATCGTGCGCTTTTAGTCAATATCAATTGGGCTAAATATGTACATAACTATCCACTTAAAGTTATCCTGAATAATGTTTGAATTACCATGGACGGTCAAGATTTTTTTGAGCATGAGGTTGGAAATAATAACTCCATCGCCGTTAATGTTTTATCAGGCACGGATAATTCGCTTAGGAGTAGCAGAGAGGGCGATTCTGTTGATGCTTTACCAGAAGTTCTCCGGTTTATTTTGCTTGCTTACTTGCCTTGTGGCTTCCTTATTGGAACATGTGGGAATTTTCTAGTCATTTGGATATTTTGTAGGTAAGGTTTGTTTTAATTAATGTAAATTAATCGCCGTAAAGTCATTTTAATCCTCATAAATGACGGATATGATAGCATAAGGTAAATGACCGAAGCAGTAAAATAAATCGATCGCAGACTTAAGATAAACCGCTTCAATCATCTCTAAATTGAATACGTGATAACACAATATTTTATACCGGGTTCGCTGACGAGCTGGGCATTAACGATTACTTTTCAGTTCACGAATGAGTCTGGTGTCACCATGAAATTTATATCAATAAGCGTGCTTACCAAATCGTGCTTATCACACTTCGATGGTAATGCCATCACAGTAGCGCTATCATCAAAGTTGGCAATGTTAAGACTTCCTCAAAGATGAAAGTCCATTACCTGCCTGACATCAAAATTTGCAAGGACGTACTGGGTGCCAGTAGTAATTGCACAGGTGTAGCGAAGATTCCGAACAAGAACTTTCTGCAAGTACGCCAAGGTACGGCCAATATAAATTACATTCATCACCAAATAAGATCCGAGAAGAAGGCTAAAAAAGAGCAGTACCCTGTGTTAAACGTGCATTTCGTGATTTCAACACGTTCTGTTTTATTCATTGATCACTAGATGTCCTAGAGAAAAGCTTATTCTCAAAATTTGAGCTGATCCCGGTCTTGCGGTTTTGTGTTATGAGCAAATGCTCGTTTCCCACGGTCCCATAGGCTACTGTGCTGTAATTTCTGTCCGTTTACGGACAGAAAATACAAAATTGCGAATTTCTTACAGATGCGACCGAATTTGCACGTAAGATTGGACACACGTAGATTACTAAGGCTAACGGTTCAGATGATACAAAAATCTCAATTTTTTTTAGGCAAGTTGGGGGGACGAGGCTGTGGATAACGAAATGTCCCTTTAAGTGTATAGTGCAAAAATTATAACAAAATCCCATACGGATGTATAATTATGTAGATAGCATGCAAATATCAAATGTTCTACTTACGTTAGTATATGCCGTAAAAGGGACAAAAATGGCAAAAAAAATATTCAGTCATAATCAAATGGACCCTTACTGAAATCACTTCCGTGCACAAATTTGGAAACAAGTTGGATGTTTATATTCTGTAAAAACAGTAAAAACAGCAAAAGTTAAATCAGTTCCTGCCACTGAAAATCAAGGTGTTGACATCCTTGCCAAAATTTAGTGTTTCTAGCATTTTTTTTAAACACAATTAAAACGCATTCAGAGATTGTACTTCAGGCTTTTCCACTGGACCACACGTGCTCATTCGTAAAGTGAATCAATTCTACCAGAGAAGGGAATTTCCCACATTAGGTAAACTGTTGACCACTCCTTGTCAAGATATTAACTTCACTGGTGGGAGAATGATTCTCTGAAACTGTTGAAAAGCCTTGGATTTAAATTTAAACATCAGAATGGCAGAAAGTTCATGATCGAAAGAGTCGAAATTGTTTAATTGTGACACCAATATCTACGCAAAAATAAAAAGATCAGACAAACTTAATAAGAACCTTCACAAATCATATATCTCGACGAAACATGGATTAACACCAGTCACACCCAGAAAAAGTGTTGGATAGACAAAGATGGAAATGGTGGGTTTCCAACACCACTGGGGAAAGGACAGCGGTTAATTCTGCATGCTGGAAGTGTTGATGGATTTGTTCCCGGAGCCAAACTCAGCTCTGTCGTCAAAAACGCATCAGGGGATTATCATAATGAACGGTAAATATTTCCAAAAATGCATGTAAACCCAGGTATTTCAGACGTACCCAAAGTGCACATTATCATAATGGATTATGCAAGCTATCATAACGTCAAAACTGAAACTTCTGACATTCAATAGCTAAAAAAAAAGCGCATATAGGCCCAGACGGTAAACGTAAAATATATCTATTTTGGCCTCTTAAGATGTTATTAATTCTGTGATACCAAATGCCTCCTCTCCCGAACAGTGGACTATGTCAAAAATGTTTTTGGAAGTCTCACGGTCTCTTGGGTTTACTATAGTTGAACGGAGCTGAGATGTTGGGACATTTCAATGAGAATTCTCCAACATTTGTTTCGCTTTTTGTAGGTAGGTAGGTAGGTAGGTGGGTGGGTGGGTATGTAGGTAGGTAGGTATGTAGGTAACAAAACACTAAAAGTGACCATCTTTGCTCTTGATTTTGCCATTAGTTCTCCAAGAAATACATTATAAGGTTAGGTAAACAATTTTCCATATCTTTTATTACATTCATTTCAGTGGAGTCAAGGCAATACACAGAATAACCAATACATGAGGTTTACAGATAATTAAGCGTGGTGGTGGGTAGAGAGGGAGAGAGAGACTCCCATCGTGCAAGTTATCAATTTGACACTTCCATTTAATTGTTCTTAATATTTTTGAGTAAGAGAAACAAGATTCAACTACAAAATCAGCATGAAAACGATAGTATATTAGGTTTACCCTCGATTGATAATCTTTCGTATATGTGGAAAACAATTTTGGTATCGGGCAGCAACACGTATGAGCCCTCGGTCATCTAATATAGTAATGAAAAAACCTAGTCTAGGTCATTCCCCCTTTTTTAGAAGTTTTTTCCATCCAATCCCGACTCGATGCATCAAAGAACTGCAATAAAACATTGTATGTTTGTTTCAATAAAGTAGCGGAAACTGCGTCACAATTTGCAAGGTTGTCCCAATCATCCTACGGCAAGGGAACAGTAACTTGCACAACTTTCCTAAGTAAGCACATTATTATTTTATTACTACACTATAAAAAATAACAATTTCATGAATTAGTCAAGAAAATAATCGATATCAGTGATTTCGTACGTGAGGTGTGGCAATATAGTTGATGTTTTGAATGATATCCCAGCGCGCGAGCGGAATTTTGTTTTTAAAATACATTAAGTCATATTTGACTAACCTGAAGTTACGCATCCCAGCAGGTTAGCGAATCATCTGTTTATGTTGTCAGTTGTTTATAGGTATACTCTGTAAGCTTAGCACTGTTGCTACAATGTACCGGCTGCCCAATTACATTAACATTCCCTTTAAATCTCATTGAATTTAATGGGCTATGTTAGGGGCGTCCGTATCATGGATACACGCGACCCCGGATCAGCGAATAAATCCTGACACCACCACAAGCCATTACCAATGACTTGTGGATACGCTAAGAAGAAGATTGAACTTAATATTAATTAATCCGATTTTAATTAAACTAATTAAAATCACTCCCCTGTCATAACTAAATATTTATTTACTCCACATACATTACATTACATACATTATTTATATAATATTAACCTTATCGGGCAGCGGCTACTGACCTCTCATAGACACTCTAGTAAACAAAAAAAAAATGTGCAAGGATTAAAGATGATCTTGACCTTAATGCAATCACTCACTATATCATAGATTTGTTGTTGATTTTATCAAACACCAATATACTTCCACGTGTTGAACAAATGAAAGAAATCGAATGAAACATACGTTAGATATGGCAGGTTTTGTAAGCACGCCACTTCTTTCTGCATTCCTATGGGATCTACACATATTAAACTTGTGTTTGTGAGAATGTACAATATCATGATGCCTTTGTCAACTTAATGCTATATTTTCTTGATTATTTCAACTACGGATTAATCAATGAATTTCTTTATACCGATGTGCCAACTGATATGTTGAATCCAAACACCAATTCACCTGTTGCAGAGCAAGAAAAAAGATCTTCCCATTGTTTAGGATATTGCAAAGAGTTTAGTTCCTTATTGGCATAGCTTGTATTCATCTATACCTGGATTACAGTAGTAGTGTTGAAACCCTTTTCATTTACACATCAAAATTAATTCGGTAAGATTTTGTGTGAACATTAAATTCTTTTCGAAGATTAATAAAGGAGCTTGTGGCTATTCATATCAATTAAACAAGATAGCATGGGTCATCATTACTTTCATAATGCTTTGCTTCGTATATCGTATATTAACGTAATATCTAGCTTTATAAACTGTATAAATCTCATTGGAATGGAGGGAAAAGCCCATCTGGCTTATTTTTAATCGATTTCTTTCATTTTTTCAACATTTGGAAGTATATTAGATTTGCTTATTAAAACAACAACAAATGTATGATTCAGTGATTTTATCAAGGTCATCTGCAATCATTGCACATTTTTTTATTTACGTAGTAGTGTCATGAACACTATAAATATTCACGAAATTACTTAATTGTTTAAATAAACTTTCTTGTTCTTTGTTTTGTACATATATAACGACAAACAATTTAAAAGAGTTTTGAGAAGAATCAGAAACATACTAACACTTTATCTCCAGCGTGACCTTGAACCGTTATTACCATTATAGTTAAACCATAAATCATAGATAACGCATAAAATAATCTTTTGCACATTACTAGAATATTTTAGAATGACCCACCCCTGTACAAACTTTACTCACTATAAGGCGGATTTTCGGGGACATTTTATATCATTTATCATTTTATATGTCATTTATCATATTCTTTAGTATCTTTCCTATTTATGTTTCCTTATCTTTCCTTTCCTATTTCCTATTTATAAATGCTATTTATTCCATTGCTCTTCGGTTATAATTCTCAATTCTCATTCTCAATTCTTTTAAACAATAATCGACTGTTCATCATCTGTGTAAAACGTCAGAGGTTTCACAATCACATCCGTCGCCAATTATCCAAGATTACAAAAAAGTGTTTTGACAAAACTTCTGGCTTACAGTGAATTTTGCACACCGTCATATGAGCTAGTGTGAATTAAGAGGACAAGATGTGAGCCACCACTTCAAAACCAGGAACAAGTTGCAGTGACAAACACCCCTTTTTGCAATAAATGTTGTTGTGAATGCCAGTTAATCACATAAGAAATCAATCAGTGGGTTCAAGACCTTATTTGTTATGCCTCGCTATTCATACTCACCCAACCAAAGTGAGCAGACAACTGGGTCTAAATGAGCACAGTGACTGTTGAATTCCAGTCTTTTGTCTACTTTAAGATTGCCAATGCTTAAAGCAAAAAATACTCTAGAGATGCAAAAGCATGTGGGATACAGCATTTTTTGCCAGACTTAAAATCCATCACTTGGCTAGTGGGATTAGTCTATTAAAAGTCATACTTGCGTTTATTGTTAAAGATGAATGAACGGGATTTAGAGATTTGGTCAAATGAGAAATAAGTCACGCGACTGTTGGGTTGTAAAGCGTGGGTTATATTTATGTTTTCCTGAATCAAAAGGGTGCAGCAATAAATCTGCTAAATATTGCATACAATATGAGACACAGAATACCGAACTGTTGGTTTTTTCCTTTTTTTTTACTCAAACAAAGTCTGTCAATACGAAGCTGAGCTGACACGTGAGCTAAAAAATTAAAAAATACATTGCTTTTAAAGTAAACGAAACTTTTCTGTTTGTAATTATGGCTTCTGTACCCTATTTCAGGGTATAAGCAATTCATTTATTTTCTATCATTTAAACACAACACAAAAGAAATCGCTTATCAAAGGAAGATGGAAGAGGGTACAGAGGAACAATTGGAAGTAAACGCTTTTGTGAATGAAAATGTTTGTATCCCCTTTGCAGGGCCGTACGCAGGATTTATGGGGGGGGGGGGGGAGGTGCGCGACTTAGAAAAAGTCCCAGAGAGGAAACGTTTCACCTAATTTAAAACACCAACATTCTTTACATACATTATTTATGGTTTTTTTCAAGTTCAGTTTTCATCTAATGTGATGCCCAAGAATCTGCGAATAATATCGTTTTCAGTAACTCTAGATGTATGACAAAGTATTGTGTTCCCTATCACAAAGAGTCATATACCCAGAGGCATATACCAGATATAGAGATATAATATATATATATATATTATATAATATTAAATTATCAAATCTACAAATGGTATATTAGGGAGACAGTGGATGAATAATTCATTAGGCTTTAATGAGCTATTTAGTTATTAAATAATTAATATTCATATCCTTTGTTATCTAGGGATTACGCCTTCATTGCATAATAATATTTCATATCCTTTGACGGAATAAACAGCAATTCTAAAAGGAAACGTTAGGGAGACGTAAATGTCTCCCTTAAGTATTCATTAGTACATAACAACGTCAGTGTTACAAAGGTGCGATATAGGGTAATATCTATCTATCTATCTATCTATCTATCTATCTATCTATCTATCTATCTATCTATCTATCTATCTATCTATCTATCTATCTATCTATCTATCTATCTATCTATCTATCTATCTATCTATCTATCTATCTATCTATCTATCTATCTATCTATCTATCTATCTATCTATCTATCTATCTATCTATCTATCTATCTATCTATCTATCTATCTATCTATATATATATCTATTCCCTAGATAGGTCCTAAGGCGAAAATGTAATAATCTAATTGTCTATAATGATAGCCTATTATATGTAATTAATTAATATTCATTTTATTGTTAGCTAATGAGTTATCCTCCATTTGCATAAAAAATATCATATCTTTTGACGGAATAAATCGCAAAACTAATGGAAAACGCTAAGGCGAAAAAAAATTTCGCCTAACGTCAATGCAAATACATAACAAAATTCGCCCTAGGTAGCGTAAGAGATAGTGATATATATATTCGCCGTACTTGATCGTTTTGTAGTGCAAATAACATCCAAAAATATCATAGAGTTAGATAATGGTATCTCCAAAGTAATTCTCTACAATGCTTAAATGGGACATTTATTGCCAGTGGGATTTTTCGACCGGATTTAAAGAATCGAAAAAAAATCTGGGACTCTCGGAATTGTAATATTTTACTATTAGCATGTGCTGTTTTTAGAACACAGTGAGGAAAGTGTTATGGATTTGAACAGTAGGACATCTTTGCATCCAGAAATTATTGCGTTTGTAAAAATAAACGAACCGTTCATTCAAGTAAATTAATAGATTTCTCGAGTTGCTTGCCTGCGGGCCTTGCAAAGTATGGGTTTTTCGGGCGCTACAGCTACTGACAATAGTTATGCCCGGGGAACGAAATACCAATGAGTAGTAGATGTTCTGTGTAGGGAATTTAATGATAAACCAAAGCCCATCAATAAACCTATGTGACCCACATGTCTATCATTATCAATGGTTGTATGGATATTAAGTTAAGTTGAAGTTAGTTACCGTTATAGAAGCCTTTCACCTCACTCATGCATAACATCAACAAAATCGGCTGTTAGTTCCACGTAGTATCCTCATCAGTCAGATCAATATAATATCCGACCTCAATTGTACTTGCTGCTATTCAAAGTTGTGACCCAGACTTTTATGCAACATCATCCAACAGGCATGTGTCTTTAGATTAGAAAAATCTCCAGAAATTTGGAATGGACTTTATCATTCCCGGCCAAGATGGCCGCTAATCGAAAAGGTGGAAGACCTCTAGAGAATAAAGTGTGATTATATTCTGTATGAACGCTAACCGAAGACGGAAATCTTGTTACAGGCAGGGAACGATAATAGCGATATCATATCTCTGATACATGTCACTCTTCACTGGTTTGTTGTCGACAGCAAAGATACACTGTCTAAAAGTAATGAAGGGAAATTTAATTGATATAGACAGTCAATGGACACATTGTGTTGAGTAAGAAGCATTAGCGGGATGTGTCATGCTGTGAAGCTGAGTTATCATCAGAAATATCCAATTACGTCCTTAAGAAAAGATAGCAACCTGACGATCACCGCAAAAAGGAGGTTAGCAGCATTTGTGTTGTTAGATCTAGGAGCACTTTCCTCTAAACACAAGGCAGGGAGTTCGCTCCGTGAATTTTAAAAAGTGGCGAAAATGGTATTTAGGGATTTAAGCGGATATATTATTTTCGCAGCATTTTCAATGAGTTTCTCTTTTGAACAAACGCCAGAAGAAATCCTCAGACCAATGTTTAAGATATTAGAAATAAAAATATTGACTTTGTGCAGATAAATTTAATACCCGATCCGTCCAATAATGTTCACGCATATGATTATCAATGCGAATAAGCATCCAAATCTACAGTAACTCAGATTGAGGCACCCCCGACATACATAATGGCGTTGAGGGACGATCACATGCCATGCAAATCACAAGGCGGTGCGGGTGCGGTGACGTGGGAGCGCTTACCCCGCGGCGGCCAATATTACCCCGCGGCGGCCAAATTTAGACGTCATCACTGGTGTAACATGTAAACATGAAAACTATGATGAAAAACTCTGAATTTGTTATGTTATCAAGCAATATTTTTTTATTCCAAAACCGAAATGTACGTGTCGCAATTTTCAGTATTTACTCAAAACATGATACAAATCTTAAAATGTCAGACTTTTATTTTTTTAAATAGGTATTTTTACCAAGGGATGACTCAAAATTCAACCCGCGACGGTTGACTGGCGGTTCAGCTGTTTTTCATTGTCTAGAACAAAATGTCATTGTTATTGAGTTATATACATTTAGCAGGGGACTGTAGTGAAAGAGTGTGCGCTTCCGGATAAAATTGTGAATTTTTGCACACAAGTACTTTAGGCATTGATAATCCATAAAATTGATGGAAGCACTTGACAACCCCCCCTTAATGGACCCCAGCTTGGGTTTCAAGGTTATACAGGGGTCAAAATTGTAAAATGTTCCGATTGTATTGAAAAGTACACCATGACGTTTGTCTGGTTACAAGGATTCCAAAAAGGTATAATTTACATTTTGGCCTATAGGTTCGGAGTTATGAGGTAAAAACCTGTAAAAATAGGGGAAAAGTCAATTATGGTGTGTACATGGGTCAAAAGTTAAACGTTGTTTTGATTCAGGTAATATGTGGTGCAGATTGTTTCCCTAGCTTAAAGGATTGAGATAAGGAATACTTTGCCTTATGTTATGCTTAGTTTTCAAGTTATCCAACAAAATAGGTCACAGGTCAATAGAATCCAATAGCTGCCAATAGCTGTTAACTTTATTCGCCATTTTGGCTAATAACCAAGCACTTAAGATAATCAAAACTATTCCTATATTTCATTGTATGAGCTGAACCAACAACTTGAACCACGTTTTACAAATATTGGAGCAACTTTTAATTTTTGACCCCTGTACAAACCAAAATTGACTTTTTCATCATTTTTTCAGCTTTTACCCCCAATAATTCCAAAAAAATAGGCCATAGGTAGTATAAACTATACCTTTTTGGAATCCTCGCAACCAGACAAACACCATGATGTGCTTTTCAACACAATCGGAACATTTTAATTTTTGTACCCCTGTGTAACCTTGAACTCCAAGCTGGGGCCATGAAAGGGATGTGGCAAGTGCTTCCATCCATTTTTTTATTATCAATGCAGAAAGTACTTGTGTACCAAAATTCACAGTTTTATCCAGATTTGCACACTCACATGAGATCTGTGCACTACAGTCCCCCGCTAATTGGTTAAGTATAGATTGAGCTACAGTCGTTTGAATCAAGTAGTCGGTTTTGCGCTCTGTCCACGGATTCACATTAAAATTGAACGGTGTTCAGCGAAGGAAATCAGTGTCATTAACTGCAGAATAAATGTGACCCCACAAAATTCAACTCCACAAAATTCAGTCACAATTTACCATCGATGCCCTCTAACGTTTCTACGTCCTCATCACTTATAACAATCATTTGAAAAATAAAGTAACTTGATACATGTATCAGTTTCTGGAGGAGTTGAATGAATCATACCATATGAAGCAACAGACATTGGTGACAACCTTTGGGGTTTAAAGTATTGTCTATATCTGTAGACCAAAATATGCCACATCTTGTAAAAAAGCGTTTCAAATAAAACATACCCTTGTCATCATTTTGGGGCATAATGTACTTAGTTGGCTCCCGTTCATTAAAATGGGGGAAAGCTGACTACTTGATTCATATATCAGTTCGCCGGCCTATATATACTTAAACGATTGAATTTCTTTGCGGCAAATTAAAGGTAATGATAAGCGTTCCCGTTGATATCACATTATGATAGATTATGTTTATTCAAAAATTCAATTGCGGACAAACAAAATAAGGGTAAAGTGTTTTTTTTACTCACCCTGTGTAGTGATTTCATTAGATAAGACCCCCTAATAGCTTTCTTGTATTTGCGATTTTGATTTGTTTGATTTCAATATAAAACATAGGCTGAATTTGAATTTTGCTCCTATAGTAAAGGACATCGCCGGAAAGGAAGGAAGAGGCCTCTGTCACCGGTATTGCGATACATTAAATATACTCAGCACAGATGCTATAGTTAAATGCAGACGGACCAGTTTAATATTTGATTTCCAATTAGTACCAAATTAATTTACCTCCCAAACACACAAAAAATAATAAAACTTTGATATATTCAAGATTTAATCTATATAATTCGAATTATAAATTTAAAGGCTGAATATATTATTGATGCCACATTGTGTGATGTTAACCACATCAAATTAGACTAACCAAAGGGTCATCAACAGATATCCTTTCCAATATTCCCAAGTATCAGTAACCCTTTCCAAAAAAAAATAACCCAGTTTCAGATTTTTGCTTGAACTTAAATTTAAACCTTAAAGTGGTCAACCATTAATTAAAAATATGATCCGGTATCCTGCAAACATGCAAGTCCCAGTCACGCATAGAAAATGACTATAGATGATGTCACGTATAACCTTGAATGAAATAAAATGTGTTCCACATAGTCCCCAACTTAAATGCAGTTATGTTGTGAAAATCCTGTTGTTGCTGTCCTTGCCAGTCTTTGTCTTCAACAAGTCTTGTCTTGCAACCTCAACCTAAGGTAATGGTGGACGTACAGATTGAAAACAGATAATCAAAATACCAATAAAATCTGTAGGCCCTTAAATGTGTTTCAATTCATTCCCCACGTGATAATTACTGTATAATAAGACTTAATTTCACTTTCCACTAACTAGAAGTTTTGAGTATGCCATAATTTTCTCATCACCAATTACGTTTAATAATAAAATAAACCAAAATATGTCTGCTATAATTGACATTTTAAAATTGAAATTGCAGGCATCTTTAATACTTCAATTTCCTATTCCACCATAACTAAAACAATCTCATTACAGATTTAACCTTCTCTTGAGCCAGTAAGGCTATTTGACTTCTCCCCAATTTTTCCCTTCATGATAAAATCCCACAAATTATAAACTGAATGCATACACAAATCTATAATACAGTATCTTCATTACGTCAACATAATCCTAAGCCATATAAAATTCCCGCCAAACTCACACATGTCCGGCCCACCAACCAAAAATTATTGGCCTCTCACGATCAAACGTATGTGTCACCGAAATTTGGGGGAATCAATTTATCAATAACTAAAATATAACCAGAACGGAATTTAACCACAAACCAAATCTGGTAATTTTATATGCTTCCGCAGCATTCCCCAACTATTTAAGAACTTTATTTACCCATAATGCTTATACAAGATAAATTAAAACTTAACATAGATCCATAAATAAAATGACTTGCATACAGCAGTTCAGGTGGCAATCCGCAGGCGGGTGTTGTTCATGGCTATGTCCTTGTCATCACAGTAAGCATCCCGACCTAAACACTAATTGCCCCACCCCCAGCTAAACACATTTAGTTTGCATGTGTTCTGATGCGCCGGCAAATTGGACAAGCCTACATCATTTTTAACATCGCCACAAGTTAGCAAACCCCTGTGTGCTGCTTGAGATCTAAAGAGCAAGTGAAGTTACCCAGCTCCGAGCACCCAGAACGGATTATGATTAACAGGTGCTCACTGCATTCCATACAATCCATACAGTACAAACCCACTGGGTTGCTTGCAAGAGGTTCTATATAGATAGAGAGCAAAACGTTACGTAATCTTTAGAATTCATCGTCTCGCAATGTTTTGTGCCGACCACAAAGAAAACAGAGATTACCAACAATAGAAAGCAATGCTTCCCCCTCCGCTTCATCCACATACTGTGGGTGCCGCTTTTGCATTACACTAATCGGTAGGGATACAAATTGTTGTAGTAGGTGTTAGAGGTAGCCAGGTGTAATAATATTGCACCCGGATCATGTGCTCAGATACTCTTTTTTGTTCTCATAATGCAAATGCGCGCTTAGGTGAAAAGATGTATCATTGAGGAGGTTTATTTAAATCACGACGACTGACGTTTCACTATTTCATATTCGGTGTTGGCCATGGGGGTAGACAAAATTTAATCCACCCAATAGCAACCCAACATCCAACATGATATTTTGCCGATTGTTTTGTATTGAAGTGAACAGTTATTGTGTATACAACACCCAACCTATAGTAGATTCAACTCAACGTGTCCACCTCTAGTACTTATTTCAGAAGGTCATGGGGCATGATGAGGGCTGTGCATGGTTAAAATTAAAATTACCACGCTAAATCTATTGAAACCTCGAGTCCAATAAGAGAAAAATCATTCATGCTTATCAAAGCCTTCAGTCAACGTATAAGCGCTTTATTAACTCTAAGAACATTCTGACTACCGTTTGTTCAGTGGTATTCAATAACAGTCGACATGAATGTTTAACAATTTGAGCGCCGTGTATTGGATAGAAGAACACAAACGTCTTTGCACTCTCTTTGTAAAATTATCTAACATGAAAGAGGCCCATTATCGTAGCTCGTGCATGGAACAGGTGAATCGGCCCACATATTTTCTTTTACTGTCTCCTCTCCCAACTAATCGAACTCTATCCCAAAACTTCCTCGGTCACTATGGGTTAATCTACTATAATAATTATTCCGTGAATATTCAAAATGTCAGCGCCCAGCAGGACGACTGGTTTGAAATGGCTCACCCCCTTGGTTGCTTGGGGGTCAACTCTGATAACTCCCAATACCTACTGTTTGTAAAGAAATATTGATCTACTGGCTAACCTCTGCCAGGTCGTCTGCCTTGGCAAGTAAATTCCAAATCATATTAATTAATATATTTAGTTATTTCCTATCAAGCCTGACACCCCGATCGATACTCATCACGTTGTATTTCATCATTTAGTTGGTGTCTTACAACTACTTTATCATAATACGCAAGGTGTTTTTATCCCCAAATACACTTGTATCAGAAGATTGGGAAAAGTAAGAGAAATTGTTATTGAGCCTGAAGTGATGCCTAATAGACCCTTTGTCCTTCATAAGCTATAAAGTGACTACTTACTCCCTTTATAAAAGTGCCCAAATACCAGTTTTTTCCTCACAAAGGCAGACTCTAGAAGACAACAAGCTACAACAACACAATGGCCTTAAAGTATGGTCCTACACGATATGATGAACAGGTTAACTCTTATTATGAGCTAGTAAATCTAAATGCGCATGAGTTTTCATAGCCTTCTAACGCAAGTACCGCACACTTGTTTTTTTTAGTATTATCTAGCATAATGATACCCTGAACATCATACATTTCATTGTTGTTAACAGTGCCCATCCAGGCTACTGAACTTAACTCTTGTTGAGACATGCCTTACCTCATAGTGGTTGTTGTTGTTGTGCAATTCCATTTAGTGTTCATCCCTGACCCGTGTTATGTAATAATTTCGTGTAATGTAAACCGACGCGTAATGTAATACATTTGAACGTGTTATGTAATAAAACGCGTAATTTATAAAATTGACGCGTGATGTATAAAAAAAATCAACGCGTAATTGTATAAAAGTTTCGGTAATGTAATACAAAAAAAATCGACGCGTAATGTAATAAAATTAACGCGTTATGTACTACATGGCTTTTGTATAATTATTTTGACTTAGAGCAGGATGCGCTTAACACTTAATAGGCCCTGCAGATTGGTGAAAGTATTGTGCAATTTGGGTGAAAAGTACCAAGTTTGGCACAGAGGTAGCTATTATATCCTAACCCAATCTGTCTATAGGGTCCAAATTAATTTCCTTCGCATATGCCGCCATTTTCCAAAGGGACCGCCACCCTATAAAAAGTCATTAAATTATGCAAATTGTGGTTGTAAACTTTATTAGATAGGTCAGAATAAGACTTGATTTAACTTTTTTTTAATCCATATTTCTGTTTATTTCACCAAAATCCTAGTTTAATTCAAATGGCTCCTACATTGGGTCCTAAAGTCAAGATGGCTGCGCTCACAGGACAAAGCTGCTTATTTTGTAGTTTACAGTGTAAACCATGGGTTTTGTTGATTTTTCTAAAACTTTGGGGGACCTCACCATATCCAAACCTACATTTTATTGTTTTAAATGCCAAGATACATATATCAAAATGCTGCCCTATTCAAAATGGCTTGCCAATTAAAATGGCAGCTACTGTAACTTTGAATATAGGAGTATTGATTTTATGTGTCGTGGTAAATGATAAGATTTATCAACATTCTAAAACATACTTGGTGTCTTCGTAGGGTTACACATTTTCCATTTTTGTCCGTGTGTATCACATAAATCAATATAGCTGCATGTTCAAAATTGCTGCCACTATAAATTTAATACATGCCTTAAATGTACTGGCTATTTTCCTTTGTCAAGTTTTACCTCACAGTCCTATTGTTTGCCATTCTTCGCTGAGTATCGTTTATGTGCTGCCTGGTGCTTGTCAATGTTTAATTTCTAAGACTGTTATCATATTCAAAATAGCTGCTATGTCCACTTTGTTTAGTTATTTAATACGAGTTAATAATTCATGTTTAACAATGGCCAAAATACAACCAAACATTGACGTGGTCATGTGAGACATTAACTGTAAAAGTATTTTTGGATTTGTTCAGTCATTCATTTACGCATTCATTCTTCATTTTGTTATTTCTGATCCTTGTAGAACCTCCATTCTATATTGTATGCTTGCATCCCTTCATAGTTTAAGACTCACGCTAGCGGTAGTAGTACTGTCAGTGGATGATGGTGTAATAACAATACCAACAATCTACCTATCTATCTCCTTGCACACATGAAGAAGCAGGCCTCTACTTCATGCAGCAATGCTGCTTCTCAAGGATACCAAAGGGTCATCTGCGTACTGTTGGGGGACACAGACATTTTGATTTTTTTTTTCTGTAGCCTTCTTCAGCCAGTCCAACCTCACGGAACTCTGGCTAGCATTTGGTGCCGTAAGGATAGCCGATTCATGTACCAATCCCACTATTGCCCAGATCCTAGGACCAGAGAACTCTTGTCTCTGCGAGGTTTCATCACACACCTTCACCGTTTGCACAAAGGAAAGAAACCCGCATGGTACGCAATCGAATCTTTCCCTGATGTTGTAAAACTTTGCAAACCTTGGAAGAACTCCTGCCTTAAAGAAGAAACCTTGAAAGAACTAATGCCAACATTGAAAGATTTGTTGACCTCATGTACAAGAACAAGATCCATTGAGTTCATTCCACCTAATGCACTGTATCACTCAAACAGCACAAGCAGATCGCATGACATTGCTGGACAAGCTTGCTGCGAGCTCCAGAACTACCAATCCATCTGACCGGGGTCGGAAAATTGCAGCTTTACAGTCCTGTAGGGACAACCTTGCCAGAGGCATCAAAACATATCAAAACTGCTGAAGTGTGGCTGAATGTAAATAGAAGAATGTTTGTGGGTGCAAGTTTGGCGCTTCACTGAAGTCTGCAAGTTCCTTGGTCTGGTGCGTTGTGTGCTCCAACATTGGGCATACACTGGTTTCTGCAGGTCCTTGTCTGTGCATTGTTCCATTGTCTTGGTGCTGTTCTACAATTACAGGTAGTGCCCTGATATGCCTTCGCGGGTAGCCGCACTTCTGCAAGGCAACGTTGGATTATCCGATTCTGTTCTGAATCTGTTCAGACATCACCATTAGCCCATGAGGGGTCGATCCGGTGGGTGATGCTCATCATGTTCAATAACCATAGATGTTACTTGGTTGATATCAAGTCTTTCTTTCCACCAGGCGACTTTCTTAAACTCCTTTGAGACCGTTTCAAGGGGTTTGACTTCGCTTGAGAAACTCTCTCTGGATTTAATGCGGTTAGCAGCTGGTGCTCTGTCCACAGACATAGGGTGTTTCACATTATATATTTGGCACCTACGCTCTTGTATGCTCTCTACCTACAAAAGATGTTTGTGGAGCAATTCCGTGCCTAGGATGTATAGTTATTTCCTTGACATTCTGTGATAAGCTGGCAGAGGCATTTAAATAGATGGATCAAGCTTCTTGCATTGTTTTACCTTTTCCCATACAGGGTTAGCATACTTACCTGCACATAAGTAGCACAGAGCGAGTGTCACCGATCTTAGGGTATGTGGGCGAGCACCCCATCTGGTTCCAGTGAGTTTTTCACGATGTTATTGCGTGAACAGTACTTACTCTTCTTTTCATGAATGTGGTCTTATAAGAGAGTGCGTTCCAAGGGTCCTAGGACCCTAGGCTCTAGGGGTCTTCCAGACCAGGTTTATTTAAGCTGACGTTTGGCTTCAGTGTGCGTAGATGGAAACACATACTTGTGTCTTGAATGATTTTGCACACGGCACTCTAACCAAGATTGGTTGGTAGAGGAGCGATAGATATCATCTATAGGTGTTTAGGTTCAAGGTGCCCATTGCTTTTCTAGCGTGCTAGTATACTGAGTTTGCCAGTTCGAATCCGCCAGTGCACTTTTTTCAAACTTATTGCGCTGGCCTATCTCCAGAGAAAAGATTCATAATTCCAACCTTTCCTGCCTGGAGAACTAAGAATTTAAAATTTCAACTTGGTTGGGTGTAACGTTTTGGCTGCTGTTGAGTTTGGTTTGTATATCTTCGACTCGAAGCTTTTGGATGGTAGACCATTCCTTTCTTGCTGTTAAATTGGGTCATATCGTGGATTCAATTAAGGTGGCCTGTTTTGAGTCCTTTCCTCTGCCCACTTCCTCCCTTTCGCAGTTGGTTTAACTGAGCAAGGATCAGCTTCAACATGTTTGGCATCCCTTGCTATACACTTCATCCTTGAAAGGCTTGGTAATGTCTTCCGCGTCCTACAGCCTCTTGGTATGAATCCCGGGCAGTCATTTTCCGCGGGTCTTTTTCACTATTGGGCAAATTACATAGTTATGGATTTTGGAGTAAACAAACCTTCTTCACGTTTCTGTCGTTAAAGTGCCGCTTAAAAGGCACTTTGTTTGGTCGTACTGACTGCAGCATTGACTTAGAGTTAGTGGAGACCGATTATTCCGAATAATCTCGCACAACATGTTAGAGATCTTTGCCAACAATAGCGAATATTAGATCAGATTGTAAACCTCTCGCCATGGGCATTAATAAAATTATAGCGCAGTTTAGGGTCGTGAAAGTGATGTAGATTTACTGTCTGACCATTCTTCTTCCATAGCTTGTCCATCTTTATTGGCTACATGGGCTGTTAAAATCCTCAATTAAGAAATGAGGTTTAGTGGAATTCCCACAATGAAATTCGAGAGTGCTTTAAATCTACTGATGGATGTTTGTAGAATGTCAGAACTATGAACAGAGCCGAGCTCAATGGTCAGGACTTTGATGTGTCAGCAGTATTGAGGTGGCTTTTTCTACACTGGGTCTGTTTCACACATCGAGCAATCTGCCAAACTGGCGATGTGTCTCCCTAATGGCAAGGCTTTCATGGAAAGTATTAAGTGACTTTGATAACATTATTGCTACCACAGTCCTTCTGCAGATCAACCATCTCTGGGTGTTTTTTTGGCAATTGGCCATCATGTTGATTTGCCGTAAGTCCACGTATAGGATTCCGTTGCCCCTGCCATACAGTTTAAATAAATCACAAGGCTTATAGCCTGGGGAAATCAAGCTTTTCATTGTTGAGCATGTTTCCGTGCCCTGGTGATTTTTTGGACCGATTGCTGGGGCAATGAATCAAATTCCCCACATCTTGATGTACTTTTACAGACGTGTAGAACCACAGAGTTTCCCAATACCAAAATCAAATAGGGTAGGTTATGTTTAAATGAAAAATAAAACACTTCAAGTAGTACGGAGGAATCATACAGGCACGTAAGTGATACTTGGCCATTCGAGGTATTACACCTCTTGGCCATGATAATGGAAGAAGCAATTTAACACGACCTTAATTGGTTTCCTCTTGATGTGAATTCCTTCTAGAGGAGTTTATCAAGATTAAAGAAACTTCATTTCTTGGATAATCAACGGATAAGCTTAAAGTGACAATTAGCTGCCTTTTGATTTTCGCCGCCATTTTGGATCAATTCTTATTTGGTTGTAATTCTTAAGAATTGAATTCGATCTCTTTAATGCACATTTGTTTCAATAAACCTTAGGGAATCATAAACAGATCAAGAAAACAATTCATTTCTTGTTAATCAAATGATATGCTTCAATTGGCCTCCTTTTGAATGTTTCTTGCCATTTTGGATCAATTTTGCTAATGTAAACCATGGATTACCATTGAATGGTCAATCAGGGTATTCTGTTCTAAAATGGAACGAAACCACAATCAAATTGAGTAAGTGGATCTATAATAAACATAGAAAGCACGTAAACATGACATTTTTACCAGTGGCAGGCATTTTGAATTTGGCGGCCATCTTGAAGGAAATTCATTTGGCCCTAGATCAATTATTCAGCATGCTCAAATCTACATCTGTGCCAATTTCGGTACGTTCACCCAAATGCACAATATAGGTTTATATCTTGCACCTTCTGCTGACTAAAGTGCATAAGGGGGGATCCTAGGGGCCCATTTTTTTTTTTTGTTTTTCGTTTTCGGGGCGGTATTTTTTACGCTGCAATATATTTTGTTTATATTTTTTTCGTATTTGTCTACTAGTTGGCGCTTGCATTGGAGCATCAAAAAAAAAATATCCCAATCCTCGCGTTTTTTTGGCACTAACGGAAGTGCCCATGACAAAAACTAAAAACTCTTAATAGATGTTTCTGTGATTCTGGATTTTCCTAATGCATACAACCCTAGTGACATAAACAAAGTAAATAAGTATTAAAAAAATATTTGAAGTATAGTATCCATTGGTGCCTAATATATGTTATATACAGTCATATATCGTTTACTGTAGGAACCTATGTAAATTATTACAAGTAAACCTAAAAAAGATAAATGGCATGAGACATGTATGTTTGTCCTTAATATGGTAAATATAGTTATTCTTCAACCAATTAAGCAATCAGCAAAAGTCTAGGTGGATCAGTGTCGTATAATCAGACACGATGTAGTGTCTTTTTTCGCACATTTTTACGCAAATTCAAATCAATGTTTGCTCCTAGTTTTCTACTGAACATTTTTTTCTAGTTTTTATTTCTTTATTGTTTTGATGTTCTTTGAATCCTTCTAGCATGTGGTGGATTCATCTAAAAATTCCTTTAGAAAGTGGTTATAATAATGAATGGGTCCCTAGGATCCCCCCTCCTGGTTCGTTCCATACTACACTGCCAACGTCGTTCGGTAAGTTTCAGTTGCTCGAATTAACGCTCTGTCCCATTATACTGCATGGCAGTACTGCAACGAGTTAAATTTATTTTAACTGCAGCTGCAGCAGGTTACGTTGAGTTGCTGCA
Source organism: Ophioderma brevispina (assembly GCA_023653785.1). Lineage (NCBI taxonomy): Eukaryota > Metazoa > Echinodermata > Ophiuroidea > Amphilepidida > Ophiodermatidae > Ophioderma > Ophioderma brevispina. Next base: position 35,598 of record JAMKCH010006142.1, read on the forward strand.
GGCAAGTGGTCGATATATCGGCACTACACTACACATTGCGCGAGGTATGTAACGAACCTTAATATACTCTGTACCTAGAAGTACAAAGTAATTATGATGCGCTGCGTAAGCATTATCGCGCCTTACTACAACCGCGCTTAGGCGCAGCCTAAATCTATGGCACGCTCCCGTATCAAATCATGCGGATTTATGCGGCTGTATATCGAGTTTCCCCGCTATTTCGAATTTACAGCGCCTGCCTAGCCAGTTTGAACTCTATGGGCCGAGTTTCATAAATCATGTCCAGATAATCTTCCATATAAATCATGCCGTTTTAAAAACTGACCTATTTTTTTCACTGGTGCAAACTGGACATGATTTTTTTTCTCAACAACTTTCCAAAGTCAGCACTTCAAGCAAAATCAAAATCTCGACATGATTTTTCTCAACATGAGCAAACTCGACATGATTTTTTTACACAACACCAAAAAATCATGTCGAGTTTCCCCATGTTGAGAAAAACCCATTTCGAGATTTTGAAACTGGATGATTTATGTCAACGCACCATAAGAGAGCAAACTCGATTTATGATGGCAAACTGGACTATAGCGCTGTAACTCGACATATAACGCTCCACACTCGACATATGGCGAGGAAGACTCGACATGCGCTGGAAAACTCGCCATGATTGATACTGGAGCGTAACACTGGCCATGCTTTATGTCAAACTCACCATATATAGAGAGCACAACTCGAATTTATAAGGGCAACCTGACAGATAGCGCTGAAACCTCGACTATAACTCTGCCACACTCGACATTGGCGAGGAAAAACTCGATACACAGCGAGGTGAAACTCGACATGCGAGTGAAAACTCGCCATGATTTGATACGTGGAGCGGCCATATAAATCCATGCATGAACTCACGCGCGATTTTTAAGACACCCCAGCGCATGTGTGCGAACAAAACAATCTCTTCAAAACAGATACACAAAAGACTGGTCCGTATAAGTCGACATACCAGGCAGTCCTTGTGAACTTGTGTGGGAAGTTTATTGATTACTTTGTACTTCTAGTTATGGATATAATTCACTACGTAAAGTGCAAACCCCTCATACCGATGGCTAGTGATTCCTGAATGTTTTCGACTGTGTGTGTGAGGGTCTGTTTGGTGTGTTGTGAGGGTTTGTTTTCGTGTGTCCGTCGGTCTCGCGCGCGCGCCTGTGTATGCGTCCCTCGGTCGTCCGTTTGGTCCGCTCCGTCAGTATTGATTCTAATTTATTCTTGAGCCTTAATCTTGGTGATGTCCTTCGGCTCTGTGTAACTTAGGTCCATGTTTGGTTTACGCCGGAATCACCGCCCCTGAGTCTGTTGGGGGATACCAAAGAGGAATTCCCGGCGAACTTGCTAGGTGCCTATCCTTATTCAACCCTTGATTTTTAGAATGTTAACTAAAGGATGGCTGTGTCTGGGTGACCCCCGAAGGCCCCACCCCTGGGGTTTGGGGATGTGAAAGGGACAACGGATACACATAACTTGCCCGCATCGCATTGGCTTAAAACTGACTAAGTGTCTTTTCCCCAGTTTTGCCATGGTTTAGCTAAGGTCTGAAACATATCGCACGATTTGGTTGCTAGGGGTGGGGGGGGGGGGGCGGTTGGGGGGCTGTTGCGGGAGATGGAGCAAAAAATTTTGCCTGGTCGCGTAAACTCGCTTGGATGTTTCAACCTATATTATAAATATTAATGTCCCGTGGCGTTTTCATGGTCTGCAATGGTTGGGGGGAGGGCAGGTACCCCTGGTATTTGGTTAGGCTTAGCAGTGACGTTACCGGACCATGGGGGGTGGGGGATGCAGGTGGGAAAGTGGCTCTAAATAGGGAAAATAACCAAGGGGCACCACCAGATATAAATTAGAGGGGGAAAATTTCCTCATGCCCCCGGGCGCCGCACTGATTAGGAAAATGGATCAAATCAAATTTCCTTTTCATCACCTTGATTTGCATCTGAATTGAAAATGATCCCAGTCGAGTCCTGACTGTTAAGTACGCATACACAATTCTCTTCGGAATCACTCGATAAAAGATTTGAAATAACTAAGTAATTGTATAAATTACTGGATTATACGAGAAGTACCAGCAGTACACCTCCGAATCATCATTCACAAATGTTTACTTCACACGTGTTTTATTACTTTGACGATCATGTATATAGGGATGGGCTTGTGCGGAAACAAACAACAAGGACATATTCTGTTGTAGTCAATCATGCATCGGTGACTTGTGTGGATATGGAACATATATTGACAGGCTTCCGAAGTAATAATGCTTTTATTTCTTTTATTGATTTTATATGGAAAGCACATTTCATGTTCTGTATTTATGGGTGCATTTGTACAATGCTATTCAAAAGAGCATCTCTTTGACCGATTATAGCAAAGTTAATTTTGATCTCCTACCATTTGGTCTGGTCTATCGAAGTCAATTTCAGTTGTGCCACTTTGAGGTCTTTCAATATTAACCCACTAAGTATAACCTGATAATGGACATATAAGTGAAAGGACAACATCACTTGTTTACTTAGGATGTATTCCTTTCAAATTACGTAAATTGACAAATACATCGTTAGAAATTGATAGAATACGTAACTGAAGTGCTAATAAAAGCTTGGCATGGTGAAAAATTTAGATATCGTACCTCCGCAAAAGCTTGGTTAATTGAATTAAATCTTTGAAAATTGAAAATAGTATTGAAAAGACAAAATGCATAAAAGATGAGTCGAGTAAGCCTTCAAAAGTGTTGACGGGTAGCCTTGGAGAATGTGAACGGGGGTATTTCTATAGGTAGGGACGCTGCATGTTGAAAACGTCATATAATCTGTTGAATGTTTTAATGCGACAGAAAGAAGTGTGTTTACAACATTAATTTGATTAGTCGGCGACAAATTTAGGCGACTAATGCCGCGTGGTACTTATCTGTCAGTCAACATAATTGGTAATGGTGGTGATCGGTTTAAGCGTAGCCTTTAGTCAGGGCATATTCACTTTCAATTCGGTGTTTACAATAACCTTCGGAAAGTAAACTCCGTACCCCAAATAATGATTTTTACTGCAATGCAATCTCAAATTAAAGGCTCACTCAGAGATTTTGAAATATTATTTTTTGTGTAATAATTAAAAATAGTCAACTAGAACTACAGATAGTAACCTAAAATGCACAATTCCAAAGTTTGAGATGAATCGGATTTTTCGTTTTAATGCAGTAAACATTTATGTATAGTATTATGTGCCACAGGATACTGTGTATAACAAAAATTCCGGATCCGGAATTTTATAACAGAGTTGTGATTTTCTATATGAAAGACTTCGATTTGAGCATAGCTATTTCACACAGTGATTAGTATTTGGACAAGCAGTATTTATATGCAACAAAAAAAAAAAAACACGATTTGTTTGAAAATTGAGGGCGCCCTCCTCGGGAAATCTTTGAGTCAGCCTTTAAAGCTACATTGATTTTTGTTATGGTTAATTAGGTATCTTCGAGAAAAGGCTATATCCAGGTTTTCAGTTTGTTATGATGGTGTGTTTTAATGTTTTGAGCAACAAATGTTCGTAGCCCCGGGTTCGTAGCATTATGCCTCACAGTCAATTGAGTTATACCTACAAAATTACGAATTTATTGTAGAGTAGACTAGCACCCACCTTATATTACTTATTCCACACTGGACTGATATAAATACTAGGGTTAAACAAAGCCTATTTAAGAGCCAAACAGTCCGTAATAATGCATTCCACATCCCCCCCAGACAATGCTGTGGTCGAAAGTGCGCTCAGCTTAACACCTGCAACAGTCTGTCAATTTGACCAGTTATTACATGAGGTGAGCGTCACTTTCTGGCAAACTGCACTTTAGCTGCACTTTCATCTTATGTAATTCAGTCATCATACACTGAAAAGATTAATATGCAAGAAAAGAGTCTATTTGACAAATTTTTAAAAAAACAATACGTCATAGCGAAACGAGTTGTTTTCATCATTCAAGATATTAAGTTTAAATGTTTTTTAATTTTACTTTTTTTATTTTTTGATTTTTCCAATTTTTATCACTCTAGACAATTCACGGCTTACAAAATATCAATTTTTAAAATGAATGACAACTTGACTTTTATCATTTTTTAGTGAATGACAAATGACATGACAAACAAAATGACAAATATTGTATTCATAATTTGTAATTATGTAAAAAAATCATAATTCAAACTAAGATATTACCACTTAACAACAATTTTGTCATGCATTTACTTTGTCACACAATTATAAAAAGTGAAACAATTTAGTCTTCAAAATATGTGTGATGAAAAAAGACTAAAACAATGATTCCAAAACAATTTACATATTCTATTTTAATTTGACCCCTTTCTTGACAAATCAATTATGTCAGTTATGGGGACAGGTTATACCTCTGGCCAGAGTAGTACAATGATCATCTAGTCCCATTTCAATGACAGAAAATAAACAAAATTCAAATGATGCTGCCAGGAGATACTGGCATATTTTTGAAAGCAACTGGCACATTATGGACATTTTAAAGATTAGTTTGTGGTTATTTCAAAGTCAAAAGTGTTAAGATGGGAGCTGCGGATTATATATCATAATGTGCAAGTGCTTTGATTTGATACCTCTTCTGCTCTTGTGGGGATTTGCATTAAGTGCTACAGCTACATTGATTTGGTAGACAGGCGGATAGACAGCTTAATACGATTTTGACACGGTTATGTGATATTTATTTTCAGCCACCCATTTGCCTTTATGGCGTGGAATTAGATGTTTGCCTTCTGCCTCATATGGATATATATAGCTTTGCATCTCTTGCCATCTTTGTTACTAAATAGCATCAAGTTGAAATCGGTGGCCAACTTATTAATTAAAATCGCATTAACGGCGAGCTATGCCAATGTTTCCATCTTCCTGCCTCTTTGCGTGTACTCTTTCCCGTGTGAAAGATAAGACTACCTTATTCCTCTGAAAATGGTTTTACATCATGTTCCTCATGCAATAAATATTATAAAAATACCACCCCTTTAATATACACGAAGTTACCCTACACATTCTTGAATAAAATATCGTTTGTGCTAGTGTTTTCCGTGACAATTGATGATAAAAACCTGCAAACGAAAGACTTGACATTTATAACCTCTGATGGAAATATCAGTTATCAGGGAAGAGCTAAATTGTAAGCTGATAATTTATTGCCATGTGGAAATGCATATTTTGTGCCAGCTGCGACAAATTATCGCCGATTCGAATTATCAAATATTTAACATTCGTATAAGTTAACAACTCCGAACGCAATGGTACTGAATAATTGTATATTTTTTGTTACAGTATCATTTGCATTTGATAAAAAAATGTGGAGGCAGGTATTAATATATATTATTGAAATTCAAGTTGGTTTGACCCTTTTGTGGTACTTTTAGGAGATTTCTTTTTACATATTGAATGATTCTAGTATGGATCTCGCTTTGTAAAAAACTAAATTCTTCAATCCTAACCTTTAAATACAAAACGAAATTTTCATTCCTTATATGCGAAGTGATAGGTACATTGTGTGAATGCTAGAGATAGCAAAGCTCCTTTGGAACACTGCAATATTTCTCATTCCCATAATTATTGCTAATAAAGCTTACAAGGGCAGTAAAGGCCGCTCAATAGATTTCCTGAGGATGGCGCCCCCTCAATTTTCAAATCCGTTTTTTTGCATATAATAATGCTTGTCCATAAACTAATCTCTGTGTGAAACATCCGTAACTCACTGAAGCCTTCATATACCAACTCACAACTTTCCTTATAAAATCCCGGATCCGGAATTTTTGTTATACACGATAGCCTATGGCACTGTTACTGTACACATTGAGAGTTTAAGGTGCATGAAAACGAAAAATCCGATTCCCATCCTAACTTTGGAAATACGCATTTTAGGTGTTATATTTAATTCTAGTTGACTATGTTTAATTACTACACGAAAAAATTATATTTTCGATATCTCTGAGTCAGCCTTTATGATCGACGGTGTATGATGTGGCGCAGATAGACTTTGACGTTAGTTTTTTTTTTACTTTCCCGCCTTTTTACTTCAATATTGTTGTCTGCTCTAGCTCTCATTTTAGTGGAAAGGTAATTAAATGAGCAACAAAGAGTCTGATATTTGCCAAAGGCCGCTGTCTTCTGTGCATTTGTGTACAAAATCAAGGATTTTAAGTTGTAACCTTTCCTTACCTATTAGAAATGAAGTTGAGGTGAAATGACCTTGTCCACTTTCGCTTTCTGCTGTAACGATAGGTGACAAACTCTTTCTCTATCAAAGACACGCCTTCTTGGGTTTTTATGATGAAATGGGATTTGCCACCTTTGTTTTGTGTTTTCATCAAGCATAATTTGGACCACAGTTATTTGTTTTCAGCAACAAATTTTTTAGCACTGGCAAGTCAGCAATATCTATAGTTTATTTCATGAATCTCTCTTTTGCCCATTTGACTTCTTCATATAATTATTGTTTTTTACGCCCTTTGGGGTTGTACATTGCCAGATCGAATGAATCAATGCCTGAAGTGTTTTTTTTTTTAAATATCAAGTCAAGGCGAACTTTTAATATGTTCACTATTAGGCTTGTTCTAGCTATATAATCCATTCTGTAAATAAATAAGAAATATAATGACCATATTGTGGTTGATTAATCCTTTCTTTCTTTGGTAAATTGTACCAGTGATAATTATGCAATTTGTCTTAGCTCGTATGGACAACCTTAAACCGTCAGTTTGTTAAAATTAGATCTGAATCACTAGTTCATTAAGAATGTAAATTGCCAACAAAATAATAATTGAACTCACATAGTCTATCAAAATAAAATCCGCTCATTTATTAAATAAGGTGCAAGCTTAATTATCATCAATTTAATATAACTCCATTTCCACTACAAATTTCCAGACATCGGAATTTATTGATAGGTCGTGCCATTTTCAAAATTTAAAACTCAGTCAATTGGAGTTTATAACCTCAATTGCGTTATACCTCAAAACTAAGAATTTCTTATAGAGTATTACGCACAACTTATATCCTTAGTCCAATATTGAGATGATATAAATATCTAGGGTAACAAAAGCCCTTATGTGATGTCATCTTCACCTATTTGAAGCCAAACAGGCCGGGTAATGAATTCACCACATCCCGACAATGTTTTGGGTCGAAAGTGCGCTCATCTTACACCTGCAACAGTCTGTCAATTTGACCAGTTATTACATGAGGTTAGCGTCACTTTCTGCCAAACTGCACTTTAGCTGTACTGTGCATCTATGTAATTCAGTCCTCCATACACTGAAAAGATTAATATAAGAAAAGAGTCTTATTTTGACAAATAAAACAAGTCATGCGAACGATTTTTGTTTTCATCATTCAAGGAAATTGTAGTTTAAATGTTTTTAATGTGGCAATTACCAATTATCAGCTTTTTTCAAATTTTTAATCACTCCTAAGAACAATGTCACGGCTTACAAAATATCATTTTGAAATGAATGACAAACTGACTTTTATCATTTTTAGTGCATGACAAATGACATGACAAACAAAATGACCAATATTGTATTCATAATTTGTAATTATGTAAAAAAATCATAATTCAACTAACACTCCAACTTAACCACATTTGTCATTCCTTACTTTGGTCACACAATTAATAAAAAGTGAAAACAAATTTAAGTCTTCCAATATCTGTATGAAAAAAGACTAAAATAATGATTCAACAAAACAAATTTACATATTCTATTTTACCCCTTCTTGACAATTATCTATTCAGTTATGGGACAGGTTATGACTCGGCCAGAGTAGTACGATGATCATCTGTCCATATGGCCACTGTATACTGCACATTTAAAGTTTAATTCTGAAACGAAAAATCCGATTCATCTCTAACTTTGAAATACGCATTTTTTAGGTGATATATTTTAATGATCGACGGTGTATGATGTGGCTCAAGATGAGACTTTGACTGTTAGTTTTGTAATTGCCCGGCCTTTAACTTTAATATTGTTGTCTGCTCTAGCTCTCATTTATGTGAAAGGTATTGAAATGATCAACAAAGAGTCTGAATATTTGCCAACGCCGCTGTCTTCGGTGCATTTGTGGTACAAATCAAGGATTTTAATTGTAACCTTTCCTCACCTATTAGAAATGATGTTTGAGTGAAAATGACCGTTGTCACTTCCCTTAATCTAGATGGGGATTCAATCTAGGTATTATTCTATGTAATGGTATGACCTCATAATTTCACAATTTCACGCTATTTACTTCGACCAATTTTTTGCCTGCGTAAATGGAAAACCTGATTGGTGCAAAGATATTTTTTTCGATTCTGCTGTAAGGATAGGTTGACAACTCTTGTCTATCAAAGACACTCTTCTTGGTTTTATTATGAAATGTATTTGCCACAATTGCCACTTTGTTTATGTTTTTTTTTTTTATTTCGTCACGCATAATTTGTACATAGAGTTATTTGGTTTTTTCAGTCAACCAAATTTTTTAGCACGTGCAAGTCAGAATCAGTATATGTTTATTTCATCGAATCTCTCTTTGCCCTTTGACTTCTTCATTATTCATATAATTAATGTTTACGCCCTTTTAGTCCACTTAATCTACGGTAGACCTAGACAAAATTGGCTACAGAAGTTTCTTGCTGTAACTTTTTGTACAAAACCCTCCCGAACAACTTATCAAAAAAAGAAAAAAGTAACCATGGCAAGACATGCTATTTGCATAACCTATGTGCCATTTTTGCCTATAAATTGGTTCTTATTTAATTATTAAACGAGGAATGCCCCGATTTAAGTAAATAAAAGTTTTCATCTTATAGAATGGTTCTTCACCCCTAATTCCCATCTGTAGAGTTTTGCGCTGGTATTTCAACCCGTTTTCATGTGATAGCTAAACACATGATTTTCTTTGCCCTATATGTTAAATCAAATATCGGTCATCCAAAATGGGGACAATTTTCGCGGTATAACTTCCAAACCAAATATCCGTTAGCCCTAATGATTTTCACAGGGTAAATGAGAAAAATAGTAGCTTTCTTTCACGTCCGGTAAAATATTGGAGTATGAGGACGATGACTATTAACAATCAGGCCACGGCCCTTTAACTCTTGAGTCTTTCTGCTGTCCCAACATAGGACCCGAGGTACTTGAGGTCTAACCTTTTGAGTTTTGGAGTGCGTGTGTAGGGCAGATAGGTTGATGATTCTCTTCCTCATTGACGTTCATGTTTCCATTCCGTCTCGTTGGCATTTAGATGTAGGCTAGCTGACTTTAAATCTGCAGCATTCTCAAATGATGCTTTTTAGTAGATCTTGCGTAGCACATATCATATCCCCTGTTAGAGTGGCGTAGTCAAGGTCTGTGAGAAGCTGACTTTGGTGACGTCTGGAATGCTTGACCGCCTTTTTATGCTGCTGTCCTACCTATTACCCAGGCTATTGCCAAATGACCCCCTTTTTAAAATGTTCCTATTGGTGACGTCTGGAATGCTTGACCGCCTTTTTATGCTGCTGTCCTACCTATTACCCAGACTATTGCCAAATGACCCCCTTTTTAAAATGTTCACATACTCAATGACCCCGGCCCCATTTCCTTCTTTCCTGCTATCCACTTTTATCACAAGTTTGCATGAAATTGTCCACTTTTTGAAAGAATTTGAACACCCAAATTCAATATTTTCGCAGCCTACGTGCACATTTTTAACAATTTTATAATTTCATGGCAGAAATTTTATAATTTCATGGTAATTTGAACTCTGGAAAAGAGGCACTTCCTATTTTAACTTCAGGTTTTAACATCATTGGCCCCCTTCTTCAAGTTTTATACTGGATGACCCCATTTTTATTCAGCTTGTGTACCGAATGACCCCTTATTTTTGGGTACATTTTATATGAAAGGACCCGGAAAAGGACCCTATTTTTCACCTGGCCGAGGCACATATACCCCTCACTTCGCATAGGGAGTGCCCCCTCCTTCCCGCACCAGTTGACCCAATGTGTTTGAATAAATACTCTCTGATAATAATTTGCAAAATAAAAATCTCCCCATCCCGATTGCAGTCTGGCAAATCATTTAGAACGCAAAATTAATTTTGGCGGGAAAATTGCGGCCATCTTGAATAATGACCATCACTTTCCATGTTTAAATATATCATTGCAAGTGCTACATACACCTTGCAGGCATAGCCATGCAAAAAACATGTTAAATACAGAAAAATGGAAAATCTCCCTAAAACATGCCATTTATGAGCTATAGACCTTTATCGAAATATGGGGTATACGTCCACGTAAGATAAATGAATTAGATGTTTGCAGTATGCCCTTTTTCTACTTTTTGGATATGTGTTGGGAGTCTTTTACTGCTATTGCAGCCAAAAAAAAAAACCTTATGCTAGCAAGTTGTCCAGGTGTACTATTATTTTTCATAGATTGGGTGACTATTTGGGTTGTACATTTTGCAAGTCAAATTGGAGCAAGTCCTGAAGGTTTTTAAATATTCAAGTCAAGAGCGAATTGATGTCACATTGGCTTGTTCTAGCTATATAGCCAATTGTTGTAAATAAATAATAAATAAAATAATGGAAAAATATATGTTATTACCTTTATGGTAAATTTACCAGTGTAATTATGCAAGTGTTTTAGCTCGTATGGAAAACCTTAAACGGCATTGTTAAATTAGGATAGAATCATTACATCATAGAATTTCAATTGCATACACAAAAATATAAAATTGAAACTTACACATAGTTCTATCACAACCAAGCAAAATAAAATAATGCCCTTTATTAAATAAGGTGCACATATATATAAACTCCATTTCCCTACAAATTTTCCAGACATCTGAATTTTATGTATTGATACCCAAAAGCATTTTACAGATATGAATATTTGATAGGTCGTGTCATTTTCAAAATCTAAAAATTATCTGGCCGAGAAACAGCAATTCCGTCATAAACGTTAAATTTCCTGGATGCTCGTGGTAATCATAGTTCTTTATAATATCTCGCTGGGTATCTGGTAACGGCATCTGTTGTCTAAACCGTCTGGGATGAATGGAGTGTTTTGCCTTCATTTGACACAAGATGCGGGTAAAGGGAGACTCCATTCAAAATCGGATATAAGAGTATCATAAAACCTGTGCGAGAAAATCATGGGTCCCCACTTGTATCCCAGGCATGTAGTCCAAGATATAGAAATACACCATAATAAGCCATAGCTTATTTTTTCAGGGTAGTTTCCTGAGTTGTATGGAGTAACATATCAAAAAGTCCCCAACTATGCCATGCGTGTTTTAGACTGACGGGGTAAAGTTTGCACAGAGTCAAATTTCTATAAATGGCAATGATCAAATGTATACCACCGTTTGCGTCATGTCATAAGATTAAAAAAAGTATAGTTTGCCCTATCTTCGATTTATGTTATTAACTCTATGGAACTAATGCTGAGGTGCAGAATGCGTTCGTCCTATTGTATATAAACTAAAAGGGTATATTTAAAACCGTTCAAGTAAATTTCCTTGCATAGTAAAGGGTATAATATGACACATATAACTTGTACGAGTAATTTGGAATTAGTTGGACTCTTTTGAAAATTTACCCTTACGATGACCTTGAACAAGTTGTAGCCTGTATGATTAAATAATTAATGAATAATAATATAAGCCTTTTAAGAGCAAGTTTTTTCTGGTGACAAACTCATGGACACGCCATTTCACCGAGTTTTCTTAACTTTGTGAGGTAAAAGACATTGGTCCCAAGTAAGAAATGACATTTAAAAATCAGCATTTGTCTGTTGCCATGGTAACCCGGCCCGTTCTTTTTTGCTGATTTAGGGTTCTAGGGATAACCCAAGATTAGCTGATTCATGAATAAAAAACAGAATTTGAAACAAAAATAGTACATGCAAGACGGTAGATTTAGTAGATATTTTTAGGAAAATGACTTCATGGATAGATACCTTCATGTTTACACTAAGTCTCATTAAATTTAAGCAGAGTCAGGGTTGCCAGCAGTCTTATACTGTGCCACGTTGAAAATACGGCATTGTACGAGATATGAAAAACTATAATTTTATGGGCAGGTAAAAAGTCCCATTTTCTCAAAATGGGTGATTATTTTTTTATTTATTTTGTGCATGTTAATGTTGACTTTTAACGCCCTTTCAAATTGATTTTGGAAAAAAATTTAGCAAAGTACGCGGGATGTCATTGGACACAGAAATCAGGGGCTTGTGATAAGGCGTTTTGGCGTAATTTAGGGTATTATTTAGCTTATTAAAACATTACATTAGTGTGTAATTAATAATATATTTTGGGGGCTTGAAAGCAGATGGAATACTTTTATAACCCATCTATCTGTTCTGCTGTCTGTGTGTCTGTCCGTATTGTGTTTGTCTGTCTGTCTGTCACACTGCTAAAATATTCCTTTTGCCAAAAGGTTTGGGCTGATTGCAGTAAAAATCGGTCAGAAAGAACCACTAACCCAAGGCCCCTATGGGTTTGTTCACAGTTTGGGTCAAAGGTCATCTAGGCCAATTAAAGGTCATTCTTTGAAAATTAATAAATCCTTCTTGTGACACACAATAAATTGCCTATATTCCACCAAACATAGGCAATTATGAGATACACACATCTAGTCAATGATCACCTCATGTTTCAATCGATACGAAGAACTTACTGACCCAAGGGGGGGGGGGCCTTATGGGGTGTTCACAGATTTGGGTCAAAGGTCATGTGGCCATTGTGAGAACAGGGCTTGTATGTATCATTGGCCAAACGAGTAATTAAACTAGTCAATTTCCGACTAGCAGAGAAATTAATTCAGCGAGCTGAAAATCAGATTTCAAGCGAAGCAGGAAATTTAGCAAAATTTATTTCCAATCACATTAGCGACTGGCGGCCACGGACCAATCAAATAACGTGTTCAGCCGAGCAGAAATGTTTTGAAATAAGTTCAGCTCGTGAAATTAATTTGGACTCGCCCGCGAAATGATTCGGATCGTCAAATTCAACAAATGGCCATCCCGTTCATATTACTGAATTCTGCTCCTCAAAATTAAAATGTGCAATGAATTTCTGCTCGCCGAAATAAATTACTGTTGGCCGCCGAAATTCTTCAGCGAGACAGAAAATTCATTGCTTTTCATTGGCTGGAATTTCAGCTCGCTGAAAAAAAACGTTCTTCCTATTGGCTGGATTTCAGATCGCTGAAAAAAAAAACGTTTCCTATTGGCCGTAATTTCAGCGAGTTGAAATTACTTTTGGCGAGCGAAATTCATTTCGGCGAGCAGAAATTAATTGCTTGTCATTGGTGGAATCTTCAGCTCGCTGAAAAAAACGTCTTCCTATTGGCGTAATTCAGAGCCAGAAATTATTTGGCGAGCGAAAATTTCATTTCGGCGCGCAGAAATTCATGCTTTCATGGGCTGGAATTTCAGCCGATGAAAAAAAAGTTTTCCTATTGGCGGTAATTTCAGCGAGCAGAAATATTGGCGAGCCGAAATTCATTCCGGCGAGAAGAAATTCATTGATTTTCATGGCTGGAAATTCAGCTCGCTGAAAAAAAAAACGTCTTCCTATTGGCTGTAATTTCAGCGAGAAGAAATTAATTTTGGCGAGCCGAAATTATTTCGGCGAGCTGAAATCATGTTTTCATTGGCTGGAATTTCAGCTCGCTGAAAAAAAACGTTGCTTCTATAGGCTGTAATGTCAGCGAGTTGAAATTAATTTTGGTGAGCCGAAATTCATTTCGGCGAAGAGCAGAAATTCATTGCTTGTCATTGGGCGGAATTTTCAGCTCGCTGAAAAAATTGTCTCTATTTTTGGTTTTCTTTGGCTTTTTTTGATTTTTTTTTTTTTGCTGTAATTTCACGAGCAGAAATTAATCGGCGAGATGAACATGCATTACTTAAGGAACGAGTGGCAAGGTTAGATTTTGCCTCGCCATTAAAAAAACCGATTCCTGATGGTTGTTAATTTCAGCGAGCTGAAATGAATTTCTGCTCGCAGAAATTAATTTCGGCAAGGTGAAATTAAGTTCAAGATTTCAGCTCGCCAAAAAAAAAGGCCCTTTTCATGGTTAAAACCGGCTCGATTAATTTTGATTGGAGAGAATTTCAGCTCGGTGAATTAATTTCTGCGAGCAGAAATTTTCTGCTCGCAGAAATTAAGCTAGTTATGACTCGTTGGCCCTGATTCGTATGTGGGTAAAAGGGCGAGGTCGAATGGTCATTCAAGGGTCATTGGGGTCATTATATTAATCTTGAATACACTTTTGGTTGGAATTTTTTTCAACCTTATGTAGCGATTTAGTGCAGTTATGGATTAAGTTTGTTACCATATGGTATTGCTTATACATGGAGACCAAGGGTATTATGTGGGTGGTTAACGCATGTGAAGGTCACTTGCCCTTTGTCATTGTCAGCGGTCACCGTAGGTAGGGTCATTACATTCTCTCTTGTTCTTGACCACAAAATCGGACGACCTATATGGGACTGATGTTCCTCTTTTCTTGTTGTCAAAACGCTTGCAAAAATAGTTCAATGCCCATATGAGTTTACACAAAGGTCACATGGGCACGATTAGAGGGACATTATTTGAAGATTTATAAATTCTTTCTTGTGCGACAAATCAATTGGTTATTAATTCATAGGCCTTTGGGCAGAAGAACCATTGACCCAAAGCCCCATAGCCAATGTCTGCTGAGCTACAGCACTACTGGTGCGCTTGTTGAAGGAATGCCTGCGTACAATTGGACAATAATTATATCTGATATCAATTTTCCCCATGTACATTCCAATTCTGAAATTACCTTTTTAAGCCAATTTAATACAAATACCACTATATAGCAATGCTAGCAAAAAAACAATATTGGCTTTACACAATGTTATTGTTTCAGGCTCTTTCCCAAAAATATCCCCAATTACTCAAGTCCAATTTAAAGGGTCATTCGACAAGTAGACAAGTAGAAAAACCATCACTAAACTTTTGACTCTTTGTGACTTCTGTCTTTTTGTAACATGTTTTCTATAACTTCAAAATAAACCCATATCGCAATAATCAGTTGATTCTAGCAACACGTTTCCATAGCTCATTTCCCAGTCTCTCATACGCCAGTTACTATTAAATACAGTATTGGGTGTCTTCTTGATGTTCTTCTTAGTATAAATAAAACCTGCCATAATATTGCAGATTGCTCCAAAAACAAACCTGAATAGAAGAGATGATTTAGGTGACAGTTATTACCTATGTAAACCACTTTTCAGGGTATAAAGATTAAATAGTTGAGAGATACATAGCAAAAAATTTGTTTTTTAACTTGGCCTAAGTATGTCTTCCAGGTGTTCTGTTATCTACACAAGGAAAAAGGTCAAATATTTTGCCATTTTTTCCTAGATAAATTACTATTATATATAGCCAAACTTAGTCAAATAGTAGTAGCCACAAATCACTACCGCCCATGTCATTCATATCCCCAAGGATGCGCATCTGGGGTGTACCATTTTTTAAATCGATGTTGCACTTGTCCATGCACATTTTGCAACAGTACTGAAAATTTAAACATTTTCAGCTATATTGGCAAGAACCGTTGGATAGATTCCAGTTTATGAGTAAGTTTACTTTTGTCTCTTGAACCTCTGTTCCTCGTAATATCATTTTAAGATGTTACCAAAATAATTTCAACAGGGGGAGAATTGTATATGCAATCATCTCATAAAGTTTTATACATAAGATTTATAATCATTACAAATCATTGGATGATTAGGTTTGATCAAGCACTGGGAATATTTTTGGATAGCAAATTGTTGTGTTTATCTCAATGGTATCAATTGTTGTGAGAAATGTCAGAAGCAAGTGCATTTTGCTTTTCACATCATATGAGAGTATTACTGACCATCTGACACGCCATGTCATTGAATAGCGGGTTCTTCAATATACACGGTGTCATTAAAGGTTGGGTGTCCGATCGTCTTTGGGACCCCCCGATCTACCCGGAAAGTAGTATTGATTTTGATTATCAGGTGAAAGACTGTATTTTTATCATGTCGGTCCTGTATTTGAGCCCTCAAATCCATTTCATTCCAAGTATAATAAACAACACAATTTTGGTGAAACATCAATATTAGCACTAGTATTGCATAGGGCTTTGCAATATGCCAACCACAAGCTTGTTTCCCAGGTATTTGACGGAGGGTAGGTGCAAGTGCCAGGCTCTCATTAGTAGACAAAACAATAGACATAAATGGAACAAGCACCTTTAATGTACCTATAAATTCAGAAAGACAAAGTTGGCATACTAATGTGAAGACAGTATGTGAGAACATTAGATGTCTCAGCATTCCGTCCCATAGCTGACAAAAGATGGGCGTTAAATGAAACAAAAAAGACCGAAAGATCTTCTGTATAAGCAAAACAAAAAACTGAAAGAGCAATTTAGTTGTTCGAAGGGGAAACCAAAACTGGGGGGGGGGCCGGAGTCAGCCACAATTAGTTGCACAAGACATTGCGTTATGCCTAAGATTCCGGTGGTCGAATGTCTATTCCAAATACATGAATATTTAACCGCATATAATGTTTTCCTCATTTGGCAGGCTGGCAGCAAAGACAAATTGAATACCATCGAAGATAAGGATTCCAAAATCTGCAAAATGTGATCAATGTGATCTCTTTTTTAGTAATTTCAATGTCAGGGCAAGTTACAAACGAATACTTTGCCATCGAGTTTATATCTGTCAATTAAAGATTTAAAAGGTATTCCATTGATTTTTAGAACCCACAAACAATATATTATTAGACCTTCAATGTCGGTTTATAGCTAAAAATACTCTAAAAAATCTGCCCAAACGCCTTATCACCTATGAAATCCATGCACAAATCTGGGTACATCCTCCTAAGGGCCTATGAAGTTTGTGAATAGAGCCAATTTATTTGTGCACAATGCCCTTTAATGACCCATTGTGACCTTGACCAAATCTGCGAACACCCATACGGGCCTTGGATTAGTGGTTTTCTGAAAGATTTTTGCTGCAATCAGCCCAAACGTTTGGCAAAAGAAAGATTTGTCAAGTGTGAACAGATAGACAGAGACAGACACACACACAGACAGACAGATAAGATCGGATTGTTAAAAACACGTATTCCATCTGCGTTCTAGCCCCCAAAATCTATTATTAACACTAATGTATGTTTATAGCTAAATTAATACCCTAAAATACGCCAAAACGCCTTATCAACAAATCCCATTGATTTCCGTGTCACGTCAACATTACCTGCACAACATAAAATAAAAACAAAATAAGCACACATTTTGGAGCGGAAATGGGATTTTAACTTGCCCATAAAAATTTATAGTTTTTCATATATCGTGAAATGCCGTATTTCAACGTGGCAACAGTATAAGAAGTTGGCAACCCTGACTCGTTTAAATTTAATGACAATTAGTGTAAACATGAAGGTATGTATCCATGAAGTAAGTTTCCTAAAAATATCTTCGTTCTGATGTACCATTTTGTTTCAAAAATGCTGTTTTTTAGTAATGAAATCAGCTAATTTGGGTTATCCTTAGACCGTAAATCAGCAAAAAAAACAAGAAAGGGCCGTTACCAATGGCAACAGACAAATGCTGAATTTTAAAGTCATATCTTACATTTGGAAAAATGTCTTTTACCTCACAAGTTAGAAAAAATCGGTGAGATGTCGTTGTCCAGGGTGTTTGTCAAAATAAAAAAAATTGGCTCTTAATATAGCGCGATCTTAAAAAGGAAACAGCGTTTACTTATGTTATTTCTAATCTTATATGCAACTTTGATGGCAGCAGAAAGACAGCGCCAATTCAACATTCACCACAAACATCGCCCGAAAACCACATATATTAAATTGGGCCAAGAAAGGGGAAATGTGGAAAGTCCAGTTTTAGTAGGAGGAAACCGGAGCAACCGGAGAAGGGAGAAAACATGCGAGAGCGAGCTTGGATGGAAATCAATGACACGTAAAGCCTCTCATGCCCGACCCGGGGGATACGAACATGGGACTCAGTGGGGTAAAGCGAGGGAAGAACCGATGCGCTACCTGCTCCCCCAAATCAAATAAAGTTCAAATGTTACACAAAACTATACATTTTCTTATGACTTAGTTTATTGAATCTAATTTTTACTCCTGTATAAAGTTTGTGCCCCTATTTCCTTAATTAAGCAATGGGGACTCTTGGTGATTTTTTATATGTCGCTTCTCACAACATTAATAGGAATATCTTGAAAAAAAAAATCAGCTCTATGACTTACTTATTTCCGCTTTCTGGCTGCACAAACATATAGAGGTCCTTAAAGGTCACAGGAAATGCAAATAGAATTGATGTGGTTTGTGTCAAGTCTACAAGGAGGGACCAGAAAACATTCAATATTTGGGTTGGTGATGACATCATTTGTGGTATCATTGATTTTTCAGAGAGTAATAGAAAATTCTAGGTTACTGGTGTGAATCTATTCTGTAGACTGAAAATCAATAGTTTCACTAATGATGTATTCTTTTTTCTGGCCCTGTTTATTGGAATGGAATGTCCCATAAAGATTTGGAGTAGGTTTATCATCTCATTTGCTGGGACCTTTATTTTCAAGTTCAAGTTCAAGTTCAAGTATAATATTGATTGATTGATTGATTTTAATTGATTGATTGAACCTTTAACCTCAACGAAAACAACTAATACGTACACGTTGGAGAATACAATACACATTTATTTGCACATGGTGTGCTTTTTAGCAGATTTTGAAAATCACGTTGTCACTAATGAGTTGCTTTTGTTTTCTTTAGACACGTTTAACGATATTAATCTAACAGGTGGGAGGTAAATTAGTACATCAGCTGTATGTAGCAATCATGGGATTTAGTTTATCATTAGCAAATCAGAAATCGTGCATTTTTGTGTCGTCTGCCACTTGTAACAAGGCATATGGAAATTGCTTTGGTAGTACTGCTGTATCTGTCTGTGTGTCTCTGTGTCAACCCTAAATATAATTGTCCACTGTTTCCACATACGTGCACACATTTTAAAGGGACTTGCATGTAATGGTCCTTGGATAGTATCCCACAAAGTTATCTCTCTCAATAGTGGGTCAAAGGTCATCTAGAGGTCATTAGAGGTCGTGGCCAAAATGGTCAGCATTATCCACATGTTATGATCAATTTTCATGACGCTTGGACACAATGGTCCTTGGGTAGTGTCCCATGTGTTGGGGACCTCATAACCTCATGGATAGAACACACCATATCGGTAAGAAAATCTCAGGAAAGGCGCGACCTATAGTGGTTAAATTTACCAGATATAACATGCGCCATTCATTCATCAAAAAACAGAAAAAAATAAAAGGATCAAAAATTGGAGTGCAGGAACTGCTTACTCCAACTACACAAATCTTAAAGGGCTCAAGATTTTGTCCGTGATTCGCGCTATGTTAAAGCCGCTTGGACATGGGACGGTCGGGTGACAATTCTTGCAGACATAGATGGTCGCGATCACGGATTGACAGTGAAAAATGAAAGAGACCTCAATCAAATTTATAGTAAATGTGCGGGATCTGATTAAATAGCTTTCACACTGTAGTGTTTTGATCACATTACGTTAAAGATCTTTGAAATATATATTTATAATGAAACACATACGATCAAATGAAGTATATTTCATTATTATACTCTATTATGTATTTTGCGTCATTGGGCTGATATTCAGATAACTATTCAAAATGGCAGTTCAAATTACATGTGATGTAGTACTATACTGAGCCATTGCTTTAGGTGTCTTGAAATTTGTAATGGATGATGTTGCTTGGACCCGATGATGTTCAACCTATTACTATTATGTAGTAATAACTTGTTTATTTGTCATGACTACGTGGCAATGATGGCAATCATTAGCATTCCTAAAAATCAATTAAGAGACGGGGGTATTATGCTCCATGACAAAAACACCCAAATTAATTGTTTATCATGCATTAGTAATATCTTCAAGATTAATACATCGTCAATCAATACTGCTATAATACTCTTTTAGTTTGTATGATCAATATAGTTTGTCACTCTGGCTCAGTATGGTAAGCCTTAATAGCTGCCGGGGAGTTGGCCTTAAAATACTTGTTTGTAAGTTTCTGTTGCTGAAAAACACGTTTTGAATATACTAAATTACATAGGTATTTGATTTTGAGTAGTAAATGTCTGTAAATACACTGAGAGTATTAATTAGTCAAAAAGTGTCTTTATTTGACTAATTAAATATTAGTCATGCACATTATTTTTTTTTAATCCACAAAATAGTGGTTTGAATTAAAAAGAATGCTTTTCAAAGATTTCCGGATTAAATGTCATAATTGCAAATATTTCTACAACTTCCAAATTTGGACTTTTTAATTACGAAATTCGTCAAGTGAATAATTAGCAAATGACAAATGTGCACTTAAATTCATCATTTTTGTGCTTGACAAACTGATTCTAGTCATTTGATGAGTCTAAAGTCGTCTTTAATTAGTCAATTAATTTGTCATTTGACTAATTAAAATTCGTCAGTCATTAATTTTTCATTTTAAAGTGTAAATTTAGAGGTAATGAAAATATTTTGTAATCATGAAAACTACATTAAAAATATGGAAGGATATCTTCCAGCATAGCAAACATGTGTGTAGCATTGAAGTACATATTATGAATGATAAAACAACTGATGTGCATGACTAATTTTTAATTAGTCAAATAAGACACCTTTTTGACTAATTAATATTCTCAGTGTTGTTTGTGTAATGTGCACAAAAACTATTCGAAATTGTAGAAAAATATATCATGCAAAATATGTGGTGGCTTTGCACATAAAAATGTACTAAATTAAGTAAAAAACAATTGAAATTTCTTAATCCCAAAGAATGGGTCTGTTTTAAATGTAATAATGATGTTATTAGTGATTCAAATTCTGATACAGATAATGATATAATTAATGAATTAAACAATTCTCCCTCAATTTAATGTAAATGATATAGACTTAACAAAATAATTATGACGAAATGGTTTTTAATCCCTTTGAGATTCGATAATAATCCTAGTGCAAAGGGATTTAATGATATGATAAATTCAGATAACAATGGTATTCATAAATGCTCATACCTTACACCTGAACAATTCTGTTTGGATTCAGATATAATTATGATTAATGGGAAATTTAATATTCTAAATGTCATGAATGTGAATGTCAGAAGTTTGTCCAAAAATTTCGAAAGTCAAAAAGCATGTGTTCTAAATTTACGCTGTCATTTTACGGTGATAGGAATTTCTGAAACCCATCTGAAAGACAAGCCACACGACTACCACCTCCCTGGATATAAAATGGAACACACAAATAGGATTGGTCGGGAAAAAGGTGGAGTATGTATGTGTATTTCTGACAAGGTTAAGTACAAATTAATTAAGGAAAGACTTATGTTATGCTAATTCGAATTACGAATCTTGTTTTATCGAAATTGAAAATAAGGATAAAAGAATGTTGTAGTAGGCGTTGTGTACAGGGCTCACACACTAACTTCATAACTGATATCTTTAAAACGTTAAATTCTGAAAAAAAAAACCATTTATTTGTTATGGGTGATTTCAATATTGACCTTTTAAAAGTTGACACTCATATACCTACTCATGGCTTTCTAAATCTTATTTATTCCCATTCTCTGATGCCATTCAATGTACAAAAACTTACCAGAATTACCAATACACCATTATTGATAATATATTAACGAATAATTAAAATATTAACAAATCGGTTACAAATATCAGCAACCATATACCAACCTTCTTATCGACCAAAATAACAATTCAAGTGATACGAAGAGAGAGGCGTTTTAAAAGAAATCACAGTAATGTGAACATTGATAAATTTAAAAAAATATCTGATGTAAAATGGCATGAAATTCTCTGTAATAACAATGCCGAAAATGATTATGATGTATTCATTGATACTTTTGATATACTCTATAATGAATGTATTCCACTTAAAAAGTGTAATAGTAAGAATTTCACCATGGATTACCACAGGCTTATTGAAAAGTTTTAATAAGAAAAATAGATTATATAAACAGTATATTCATTCTCCGAGTGAAGAGAAGCTTTAAATATTTTTAAAAACGTAAAAAAGCAAGTTAAATATGCTTATTCGTAAATCAAAAAGGACACAATTCTTTTCAAGGTTCAAAAAGGCTAAAAATGATATGAAAAAAACATGGAACATGATCAATAATATTATTGGCAGAGGAAAAAGACAAACGGTACAGACTAAATTTAAAGATGATGCTGGTAATATATCTTTACCAATCCACAAGACATTTCAAATAAGTTTAATTATTATTTTGTCAATATAGGACCACAACTTGCTTCTAAGATATGAGAATCAACTCTAGCGTTTGTTGTCTTGTGTTACACGCCATTTCCTCGTCGTCTGCTGAAGCACGCATGTTTTTTTTTTTTTCAATACTTCCGTGCACTGGCCATCTCCAGTGAAAGATTAATAATAAATATTCACCCTTGTCTACCTGGAGAACTAAGTTGTTAAAATTTAAAAAAACAAAATATATATCTTATATGTAAATATACAGTTCTGATGCTATCCGCTGGAAAGCGATGGACATCTTTCGGACCTAACACATATAGATCGTATATATCGCTCCTCTACCAACCCTGGCTTGTTAGTCTCTTGTTAGCTTAATTGGTAAGAGCGCCGTCACTAGTAATACGGAGGTTGCCGGTTCGAGTCCGGCCAAGCATGCATGGGTTTTTTCAACACTTCCGTTCACTGGCCATCTCCAAGGAAAAATTCATAATAAATATTCACCCTTGTCTACTAAGCAGTTTAAATTTCAAAAATAAAGTTGAGTGTTAACAGTATGAACATTCAGCTACTGTTTAGCGGACCTTTCGTAGACTTAATTACCCCCGTTCGGTGTCCGATTTATTTACAGTGCGCCTCTTCGATCGAAAGGCGTAATTATCTGCATATTGCATCTTCTGTGCAAAAAATTCGAATTTACACAGCCAAGTTCTTCATATGTGTACCTTTGAAGTACCTATGGTGTAGCCACGGAATATCTACCTACATGGGTACCACATCGGTGGCTGCAAAGATGGATGCATCCTTCCACCAAGGTATTACACCTTAACCACTAAAGTAAGGATCCATACAAATGCTCTTTGAGCTTAGATAATTTTAGTAATCTTATTCATTTAACATTTTGGTTACTTATCTACTTAAGGTTTTACAAATTATAAGGATTTTGGTAATGCTCAACTGAAATATCAAAATTACTAAGCTTGAAAATGATCGGATAAAACAGTCCAAACATATTGAATGCCTGGCCTCTTGGGCTAAAATCGTACACACTAGCATGTATTAAGTTGAGTACCTGCGAAGGTATTCCAGAGTACTGCAGAAAGACCTCCATTACTCTTGGCTTCCATATATATCTTTCAGTCACAACGTCGCAGGCACATCGGCAGACTGCAGAAAGACCTCCCTTACTCTTGCTTCCATTATATCTTTCAGCACATCGCAGTACATATTATGAATATACTGCTGAGAAAATATAATCCGATTGTTTTCGTCCCGTAATCGCTTCAAAACTCACCTCACAAGAAATCCGGAGCGGACCCTGCCTTGGGGTAGTGGGGAAATTTCTCCAGACGGGGAAAACAAAAATACCGATACCCCCGCTCACTTTTTGCGTTGATCGTCAGATTTAACTATAGAACGCTAGGGGATAAGAGGTGCTGTGCTCACTCCATGCCTTGTGTAAGAATCTGGCTGTGTGAGTCATTTTTGTCCAAATACACACAAAAAAATTAGCAACGAACTGGGCATTTGGAAACTTTGCATACAAAAACATTGCTCACATTTGATTGGAATTTGAAAATAATTCAGTTGTTTTTCTATTTTTGGCTTTTTAAACTATTTAAAAATACACAAGATATCAAATTACGAAAATGCCAGAGGATTCCTTTTCTCTATAGGTAAAGAATTCTGGAATATCCCCCTGACCAATCCAGAAGTAAGCAGAACATCGGACAACTCCCAGTGATTTATGTTTATAATGCAGATTTAATTGAAACTTCAACTTCAACCTGAAGCAATCGTGGCTATCTCCTCGGTCAATGCATCTCCTGCTCAAGTATGAACAATTCTCCTCAAGCTAATATCAGACAGTGTTTAAGAGATTTACATCCCAATTTATACTATTCCCTCGCCACTATCCCCCCTCACAAGCTTCTAGAATTCTTAAACAACGCAATGATTTCTTGATAAATTAGACTTATCAGATAACTTATCGGGAGAAATTAACTGTCACGTCCTAGTGAAGATAGACGTCTTTAAACTTGTGTATTGTTCTATGAATATCCTCTACAGATCTAACACTGACCAATACTTATCTAGAACACACTCCATTAATATCTTTATTACCCCTTACAAGTACTATTCTAAGTCATTCTACATTCTACAAGGGTGTCCCAACAAGTGGTGCAATCATATAATCTACGATGTCCTCAAAATACAGAGTATATATCTTACACATCTTTGTAATAAATTGTGTAAATCGTTGTGTATCTTGTGTCGTAACATGGGAAAATGTATTTTCACAGCTTCAAGCACTGCAGTTTTTTGAAGAAAATCGTGGTGTATTCCTTGGGCAACCACTTTTGTTTTGGACATCCTGTGAAATTGTTACTGCAAATGTGGCAGCGAATGTCAATTCTTCCTCACAACCTGATTTATTTCGCAGGAGTGTGCGATAGATTTCCAATTATTTACACTAAACAATTGTAGTCACAAACGATTTATTCGAAATGGGGGGAGTGGTGCTATATATTCCCATTTATTCACTAAACATTGCAATCGCTATCATGTGCCTTATAGAACTAATCAATCAAAGGTATTTCCCCTCTGCGCAAGGTTAGGGGGATACGCGTATTACATGCTTAAATTTGCCTTTATGAGTGTACACATCATTGGAATATCATCAAACTATATAAGTCTAGATTTAATGGTATAATTATTGGAAATGTGGACAAATAATCAAATGATGACGTAAACACAATGATGGCAATACATTGCCTTTTAAATTCAATCTTACAACGAAAAGAGCATTAGATGTTTACTAGATTCATTGAAATCCTCCAACTAGCTCGTTTACCAGTGTCGGATTAAGTCAGCAGTGTCACAGCTGCTGACAGGGCCCCCCTAAAATATTGCTCTCAGGCTCTTCCCCTTCTGACTGTTACTCACAAACACATTAGTCGCACTAAAGGGCGATTATTGGGCGTTGCTCCTTGACGCTAAGGGGCCCCACCTTAAGTAGCTGACAGGGCCCTGTTCCTTAAATCCGCCGCTGCTCGTTTATCGTTGATAGTCCATATAGCTTTTCAATTTATACAGTTCACCTGAACGGTCTGTTCGTAGCTCAACTTTAAGATATGACATTAAAGTAAACTTGTGGGTAGACTGTGTGTCCGTTCGTTAAATGTTGGGGGTGGTCCGGGGTGAAGTTGGGGGATGCGATCTAAAAGTGACTACATGTATTCCTCTGTACCGACTATAGCGAATCGCGTTGGTTTTTTTTTTATGTGTGTGATATCTTAGTAACTAAACAACTCTGGTCACCATATGTTGAAAATTTGGTCATTTGATGATTTTTTTAAGCTTGTTTACTTTGTGTGATACTGTTTGTGGGTTTTAAGCTTGTGACTTTTGGTGGTGATACGGGTTTTTGTGTTTTAGCTTGTGACTTTGGTGTGAACTGTTTTTTTGTAGCTGTACTTTGGTGTGATACTGTTGTGTTTTAAGCTTGTACTTTTGTGTGATATTGTGTTGTGTTTTAAGCTGTACTTGGTGTGAACTGTTGTGTTTTAGTTTGTACTTTGCTGATACTGTTTTTGTTTAGCTTTGTCCTTTAGTGTGAATACATGATGTTTTTAGCTTGTACTTTGGTTGTGGATACTGTTGTGTTTTAAACCTTGTTACTTGGTTTGTTTACTGTTTGTTTCCTCTGAATATTTTAAATGTGAAAGAAATATGTTTTTTACAGTTGCCAATTTTCCATAGAGCTACTATTATAGTAAAGTTAGTGGTTGTTAACGCCTTAACTCTTTATTATCCTTTGTTTAGGTGACGCTCGTGTTCAATGGGAAAATGTTCATTGCTACACCCCAATGGCATGTTCGCCAAAGAAGATCTGATGATGGCTTTTGCACGAGCCTGTCACCGAGCTTACCATCGGGTTTTGAAACATAGAATTGCCTTTTTTCTTTTCTTAAATGAACAAACCATTGATTTTTTTTTTGTGTTGGTTTTGTTTAATGTCCTCAACTAGAAATATCTGGAGTTGTGTCTGGTAAAAAAACCAATATAATAACTTCCAAAATTAACATAAAATAAAATGAAGACTTATTTATTATAGCAGGGTTTAAACTCCTATTTTGAGTAGGCCGGTTCTAACATGTTCACTATCCTAAACGTGGGGTTAGAACATTGAATTCGGAAGTAACGGGCATTATACAAATTACAGGGGGCCTGAAATAAACATTGCCACCATAAGAACCAGTTGGTAAGACATCAGGATTCGGAGTTTCCGTAATCGGACCCACTGACACACTTTCTGACCCCTTATGAATTCGGAAACCTTAATGGAATAAACCTGTCTTTAAATTCGTGAAGGGTTCCGAATTCATAAGCGGAGAGTGTCAGAAAAGTGGTGTCAGATGGTCAGGTTAACGGAAACTCCCCGCATTATTTTGAGCATCTGCTGCCCATTGCACAACATAAGTATCCTAAAAAGCTAATGGGTAATCATTTTTCTAAGCCCCATTTCCGCCAGTATTGCCTCAAGAGGATTTTTGTTTTTTATTCTTCTGAAGTTAATTACATTACACGAATACAGTATACTCTCAGCAATCCATAATTGCGAGAAGAATTAAAAAACTGAATTTTTCTTTAAATAAATTGGAATTAACACTTAAAATTAAATTGGTGTCTTGTTTTTTCAAACTGAATTCAACCTCTTGGTTTCACTTTATATCCACAGTTTTTCCGTTGTAGGTTAACTATGAAAACTTGGCTGATCCAAAGCACACTGTGGTCTTACAAAAACATCAGCCAACTTGACTTTCTTATCTGGAACATTGAAAATATTTTCACTCGGCCTTTTCTTTGTAATGTCAGGTGTTTTTTTTTTTTTTATAATCCTTTTTTTTTTTTTTTTTTTTTTTTTTTTTTTTTTAATTTGGTGTTAAATGTTTTTACCGAAAAAGCAAACTCAAAATGGCCAAACAGGATTTTTTCGTCTCTCAGCACAATAGCATAACCTCTTTCTCCCCAGTTCCAAAATGTGGCACTCAAATAAATGTTACTGAAAGCCTGTTTTATCTCCTCGTTATATTCAAAGAAACATTTGAGCAGAAATAATTTCTTAATCTTATTCTCTATTTAAAATTATTTTTTATTCTGAATGTAGGGTTTTTATTTACTCACACTGTACTAATTGAGAAATTCATATTAAAAATTTTGGTATATAACATCAAACGAACTGTCAGAATCTACTGAAATTTTGGAAATATCTTTTTTCTCGGTGAGATATAGTGCACCATAAATCCACTTCAAAACTGAAATTTTGGAAATATCTTTTCTCGGTGATATATTTGTGGCACCATAAACCCAAATGATGTGCTAGGATCACGAAATGCCACCTTTAATCTTCCTATATAAATTAAGGTACGGTTAGAATTTATTAACGACAAAACCTTAACCCAATTATTCAATTTTTTTAATTTTGTCGTCATGTTACAATCAACATTTTTACAAGACAAACATTTAAACCACACTTTTTACATTAGTTATAGACATACAAACTCTTAATCATGGAAATGCCCAAGATGCATTGTATATTCTAAAAATAAAACATTTCTATTTTATAAGTACATTTTTGCAAATCTATAAAGTGTTTTAATAGCCCTTTTCGTTTTGTTTAAAACCTTAAAATGTTTTCATGCATGGAACAATAAACTTATTGATTGCATTGACTTGCTCTCACACGCAGAAAACCATACGTTTACAGTAAAGCACAATTTAAAAGCGATACACTGATTCATTAGTCATAATTACAAGAGATACATTGATGAAATCGAGTTCATTACTTACAGAAGATACACTGTAATAGTTCATAATTACAAGAGAAAGACTGATGAATTAGTTCATCACCGGTGCACCAAATTCAGTTTCTGCCATCAGCAAATCAATAAAACAAATACCGTTCTTTTTACATTAACTCTTAATCCCTATGAAATAGCCAAGACAAATTGAATAGTAAACACAAAGAAAGATATAATTGGCAAAATCTACTACCAGTAGTTTTATGGATGACCCTGGTTTTGTTGAACAAAATTCAAATGTTTTTACTATAGATATTATAGGGCTGCAGATGATAGCGAAACGTGCTTCGTTAAGCGAAAAGTAATTTTTGGAGTACATGTTTGATTTTTTGCTCTCAATTAAGGTCAGTATATGAGCTTCTCAGCCTCATTTTTACAAGATTTTACAACAAATATTTAAAAAGTTACAGCATCTTAACATGAAATTTAAAGTATAAATTAAAGTTTGACGGGAGTTAGATTTATGCCCATAAATCAAAATAAATAAATGCTTACAGAAACTGGGTTTTCAGCATTTCAACTAACAAAGTGTGTTCTCAGTATTTGGCAAATAATAATTTATATATCATTCGTAAAAATAGTTATATTTGCATATTTTATCTTAAAAAAATGGTTTTCAAAACAAAATGACCCATTTCCGTTTCTTTTACAAATAAAATCTTCCAACCAAGCGTAAGTTAGGATGGTATATCTTAATAAGTAATTTGTTTGCCACCAAACAGTGCAAAAAGCGATCCAGACCGAGCTTAATATTCACGTTATGCAATAATATGAGGTCTCGTTGTTTTACAAATTAAAACATAAACGTATTCTAACGTGGAGAGTGTCACCGCCGGATCATCGCCCATTGGCATTCAATACAATAGATGTCAACTGCGTTCCTCACGCAATATTTCTACATTGAATTCCCGGTTGAATTTTGTTTAATTCTACTGGTGTTTTTACTGTATTTGGATTTCAAAGACGACCATATTTAAGACACAAAGGAATGCAAAATTTATGAAAAGAAATATACTATAAAATGTTCCTTTTATAATGTTAGTTTAACAAGTTTTAAAAATCTAGACACGCCGTCCGTTACAGTATGCCACCGTGTGAGATTTATGGCCCGATATCATGGTTCCAGGACCATAAGGCGTTGTGTGCAATTAGGGCACGTGCGTATGTTGCAGCTATTTAGACAAACAACAGATGGGTTGTATATTTAATTAAAAAAAACAGGAGGGACTTGCGCCTAAACCGGTCACGAGAATGTAAACAAATATGACATTAAATCGAATGTAAAGGGTTTGTAAGCCAGTTCTTTTCATTTTGTAAATTAAATTGGATATGTTCCGGGCTTTAGTGATACTGAAAAAGTTTTAACGACAAAGGCGACTATTGATGACGTGTAGTTCTTGTCATTGAATCACTTTCATATACAACCAAAAATATTTAAACTTCACATAAGTAAGAAACTAATTAGCAATTATAAAAAAATGATATGATGTGTTGGAAGTACATTGACAAAGGCACTATCAGCTGACCACCATACAGAAAACATGATTTCATAATATGACAGTAGTGTACTGCCTGAAAATTGCAAGATGTAAGTTACATTTGCTTATGTTTTATTTTAAACATCACTAAAACTGATGTCAGGGATAAAATTAAACAACAAACAAGACAAACAGACAAAACCAAACAAGAAATAATAATAATAAAAATAAGCAGTCTAATGGTCCGACTCATTGATCAAGAAAAATGTTGGCTTTGCAGAGAAAATTGCCCGATGTTCCGATGACTGATTAGAACAAAAACTTTTTTTTTAATGTCGCTGTTAATTCTCGTTTGGCACAGATGGTGAAACCAAATTTATAGTTAAAAGTTCACCAGAGTTCAGTATTGATATAGATGTTGTGATAGGATAGGGGTACCAATATAGGTCCAATGGCTAAAGTGCAAAACATTAATTGAGGCAACAAAATTAAAGCCAATAAAGAACGGAATGATGCAGAAGGGACATTTCTAGAGTTTGGGATATATCAAAGTTGTATTCAAATCAAAAAGATAACTTTTGTTTCAGAATAACACGGTGTGTCGTATGTTTTCAGATGTAGTTATTTTTTTTTTTCAAAAGTGATAAATAGTATTAGGTCCCAACATCATGATAACCCGAGTCTGTGAGAAGCGATTGGGTTCTGGGACACCAAGCTTTAACTAACTTTGAAGATATGCTTTCATATACAATATTCAATTTCAAATTTGTTTAATAAGTAAATAAATTGTTTCAAGTACTTCAAATTTTTTTCAAAGTATCCAAGCGTGTCACTAACTTGAAAGAACGGCGTGAAAGAAAAAAAATAGAAAAAGACCGTGCAAATTTAAAACAAATTGGTTATTTTTGTTACGCGAAAATATGTCGTGGGAACACAATCAAGTATTATCAACTCTTTAACTAATTTTGGTATCAAACAAATTTGATCAGATTGATCAAATTGTGTCACAAGTTTTGCAAAATAAGTTTGGTGAGCTCCCTGATGACTAATTGTTTTTGGAGTGTAATTTCACCTTTGAGAGTGAAGTTCATTATTTTTACTCAAGGGTAAATCTCCACTATAAACACAGTGCAATTTATCCTTTAATAGTAAATTTTACAATATGAAAATAATTTACTTTATTGAATTCAAAACGCATTAGACTTCATATAATCACTGTAATTTTTAGGAGAGTGAAATGTGTTAATCTTTGAGAATTAGTCAATAACATATACATTGAAAATACTCAAAATAACCGTATTTGTAATCTGGCTTGTTTGTTAATTTAAACGTATAGGGCCTACCCCTAATTTACTTAGAGGGACGACTACCAGCCTGACGATCACCGCAAAAAAAGGAGGTAGCGTTAGTTTTTCTGTAGAAAACTCATGGAGATTATTTTCACCATAAAACAAGGCAGGGTCCGCTCCGTGTTTTTGTTGGAAGTGAAAATAAAAAACAAAGTTAGGATAAAGTATCCCCAAACTCGCTTTACAAGTGATATAATATATAAGGACTTCACCCATTTTAATGCAAACCGAGAAATTATTTATCAGCGAAAAGAATGTTCAACTTAAAGGTGCGCCCTTTAGTTTTGCCTCCAGCAAAATTAAGACTTTGGTATCGGAAGAACACTCATGGAAATGTCCCAGGAAACAGTGCCTTTTCACGAATGAAATGCGGTTATCCTATGAAGGCAATTAATTTTGCTTCTACCATACGAATGGAGCAATGTAATGAAAACATATAATCACACATGTGAGGGAGAAAGCAATGTCATAAGACTAAAATAATGAACCCATGGGGTGTAGACCACCTTTAGCCAATATGGATTTAGCGTTAAAAAGTCCCACGCTACAATCCTGTGCAAGTTACAAGAAAATAATGAAAAAATATTAAAACGAGGGTGTTTGATAACAAAGCCAAATATGGTAATTTTGATATCCAAATTTCCATGCCTATTATGACTTCAATTTAAACGGTGAGTCTTAATCGCATTTTAAAGAAAATCACGCAATTATTATACACTAATTATTACTAAAATATCCATTTTTAATTTTGTATTTAGTTTATTAATCCCCCCCCCCCCCTTGTTTTAAATTTTCCCCCCCCCAGTTTCCCCCCCCCATGACAACACATACCTTTATATCCACTACACTATATAAATTTAAAGATTTTATTTTGGAAATTATCAAAAAAAGAAGTTTTACGTTTTTTTTCAAAAATAAAGAAAAAATAAATATACAAAAATTAGGAATCGAGTGCTATCAAAAAACTACAACTATTTATTAAAAATAAAAGAGAAAAAAAGGTTTTGCATTTTGGAATAACCGCATATTAGAAGTCAAACATATTTCATAGTTTCATAAAAAACCGGTAAGTTTAAAATACAGGGGCGGATTTAGGAGTGGGGCGGCACCGGCAGCGCGCCCCCTCTATTTTTAGCAGAGCACAGGGAGCCGGGCGCCGCAATAGGCGCCGGGCGCACAGTTGATCTATCAAAGACGTTTTAACAACTGGGCGCGGGGGGGGGGGGGGTGGGGGGGGGGGGGGGGGGACCTGTAGTATTTACAGGGTACAGGGCGTCGGTGGCCGTGTAGATCGAGCTTTGTGGGCGCACTGAAACATTTGGCGCCCCCTATATTGAGGGAAATTCCCGGATCCGCCCCTGAAATAGCACGTAATATTACTGAAAGATGACAACGGTTAGGGTATAATACTTACTCTTTTGTGTGGTATTTTACCTAACTAAGTTTATTTACAGTTTTCTCTGCTTCAAATGGTACTTTTATGTTAGATGTCAGTTAATTTAAAGCGGCGAAGATTGTTTTTGTTATAACCGGGATTGACCGTAATTTTAAAGGGTAAAATTTACAAAAAAAGCAAATTTTTAACATGCACGATATCATCACAAGATTTTACAGTGTACCTCAAAATGTAGAGATAATGGTGAGGCTTCTAGCTTTACATTTCCCAACAGTATTTTCAAAACACTAACCAACATCAAGACTTATTGTTTCAAAAAGATGTGAGGTTTTTGTTTTGTTTATGAAAATCGCGGTTAAATTTTCCTTTGGCTCTTTCATGTATCGAATTCTATTTCTCTTCATGGTTATTTGCCAATAGCATATTGCAGTCCTACAAGATGAGAAGATATCGCAAAAGTATAAATGGATGCTTGGGTTTGTAATTGTTTGGTTTTGCTGCTGCTGTGGTGTGAGTTTGTTTTTCATTGTATTTAGAGACAATTTTTATGAAATTAATGAAAAGAAAATTAAAAAGGTTAAAATTATGTCCATGTATATCTGTGCGTGATTTTTAATTGGAAGAAACAAGCTAACAAACATTGTCATCAGGTTCGGTTTAAAAGGGAAGCCCTTTGCCAAGGACCAATGTGTATTAGGATTTAAATAGGGTTGACTTTGATTATTTTAAAGGTGCATTTCGTGATTCAGCACCGTCCATTTTATTAATTGTTCACTAGATATCCTTGAGAAAAGGCTTATTCCCAAAATTTGAGTTGATCCCGGATCTTGCGGTTTGTGTTATGAGCAATTGTTGTTTCCCACGTCCCATAGACCCTGTGTGTATTTCTGTAACAAATACAAAATTGCGAATTTCTTACAGAAACTACCAAATTTCGTGAACGATTTCGCCTAACAGATATCCTCTTTACCATTTTGAGGTACACTGTAAAAAAATCTTTGGTGGACGACTAATTCGTGCAAAAAACGAAGGAATTATAAGGCTGACGGTTAGATGATAATATAATCTCAACTTTTTTTAAGTTCGGGGGGAAGTGGTTGTGGATACACGAAATGCCTTTAAGCACCTGTTTTTTCATACCTCTATGAATATGCAAAGCTTTGACATTTCGGGATATAAATTAGGGGAAAATTAACATCTAAAGCATAGGGAAGATTTTCCCATGTTAAATTGTATGTGCAAAATAACATCTTTCAGCCAAACATGATGACAAACAAGGACCAAAGGGAGGGTTTTTCTCAAGAAAATGTAAAATAAATCTATGATACCCCAAAGAATGGCCTGGTAAAGTCTTAGTGAAAATTACGACAATTTGGGACAATTGTGTAGTAGGTGACTAAGCCTTATTTTGGTAATTCCCTGCCTATAACTTGGTTTATTAGAATTGATGTTAACTTGATATGACAAGATCATTAAGTGATCGATATGTTACAGAAAACTCCTGAAAAACGTTTGCGATATAATTTTTCGCACTCTATCGTACTAGACATTCTAACATTTATTTTTTACCAGTAATGGCATGAATGGACAAGCGTATTTTTATTTTGTAGGTAACAATAGTATTAATAATAAAACACTTATATTCTAAAATATTACAAAACTCAAAAAATTAAAAATATTGATTTTAAAAATATATGCAAGTCTTTCTTCCTATTAAATGTAACGAAAGAATCGCTATCGCAATATTGAATTGATTTTAGTATTTCAACGAATACCAAAACCCTCTTTGGAAAAACAAGATTTGATGTCTCGTAAGGCTAGATAAGAGGAGAAACGAGAAGAGTGAGAGAGGGGATGGGAACAGAAGCAGTAGCGTAACAGGCGGTGGAAGGGGGGCACATTGCCCCTTCCCCAACAACGGGTCTGACAAGAAGTTGTGCTCAAGCGCCGGAAACAGGAAGGAATACAGGGGAAGGAAAAGTGAAGGAATGAAGGAGGGTGAAGTTGATTGCCACATGATGTTGAAAAACATTGCTGGGCTCCTCAGTGTCTACACGTCCTTGCCCCTGAAGGCGTCGGCGAACAACATTGAACTTGAAAGCCTGCATTTGCGCCGGGCAAAAATGTTAAACACCGAGGAAAATTTTGAGACCCCCCACACCTGTACGTCCATGAAAGAGGAGAGAGAAAAAAAATACATAAACAGATCGAGGAGATGAGAAGAAACATTTCAACAGAAAAAAACCACATTACAAATAATAAAGAAAGGACGAATAATAAAAGAAAGGGAAATGTTAAAGGAAAAGTACAGAAGGGTGCAAAAGTGATGGATATTGACATCTATTGATAATCAATGGGTAGATTATTACCTTCTGAGGAATCTATAATGTTCAAAACCCGCGACTTTGGTTGCTAAATTATTGTTACCCAATGTACCATTGTGGGAGACCGAAGAACCGCTGACCGCTTGAACAATCACACATATTAAGTGTTAAGGACTACAAATACAGTGTAATGGCACACGTGCACATATTTTTTGTGCTAGACTACCTTATTAGTTCGTAAGCTGTTCTGTGCCTCCTCAAGTTTTACTTGTGCTAATTATTTCTTATTTCACACGATGAATGATCCTGCGTCTTCTTCCCAGTTTTCAAACTTCTCAACATTTCCACCAACTTTCTCGCTCCTTTGTACATCGTCTGTCGCTAGGCACCCAACTATACGAAGCCCCCCTATCCTGTGACTATTACATGTTACGCTCAGTCTGCTCACTATAACAATTGTATGTGTAGTATTGCCGTTGCAGACATGCAGAGGAATCCGAGTGCTGCTGGTACTGAAAGAATTCTCATGCTGTCTTGTTCAATTATTCATATTTTACATTTTTGAATGATGAGTACCCAATTTTGGTTTGGTGGAAGTAAAACAGATGGACAAAGTAATAACGTGATTCAATATTTGGCTAAATTGGTGTAATAACGCAGCCAGAACATGGGAAATATTAAGTCATTTTTTTAAATATGAAAAAAAAATCAAGAAAAAAACATAAATATGTCATATTTTTGGTGAATATTTCTATATATTTTAGTTACTAATATCAAATGTACCAAAAATGTCCTATAACAAATGCAAAAATCAGCATAGTGATGTGAGATGTACTTCTAGAGTTATAAGTTTTTTAGAAAGCATCATTCGGAACAAAAAATTATGCAAATATCGTATGCAAATGTGATATTGTTTAAAAATACAAGTGTAATTTTTGTTTAAAACATCTGATGAGCCTGTTTGGACTTTGGACTCTTCTGAACTGATTTCTATCAAAAAACGCCAACATGTACCACTTTTTTACGGTTCAGTGACTCGGACATTTCAATCTGCAGCCCTAACTTATTGATTAATGACTTCCATCTCACACGTAAGAAATATTTACAAGTTTAACATCCAATCATATTGGAAAAATAGACGAGTATCCCTTTTAGTCGCATCCTTACGGACACGCAGGCAGTATATCGGGCAAATCTTAAACCCACGACCGCGCAGAGGAATCTCTTTAGTCGACTCTTTAGGGAAATACACGACATGTAGGAAAAAATACATTGGGCCTATTCTTTACCCGGAGCCCCCAGGGGGCCCTTTCTGATAGAAAAGTGAAAGAATAGAGTGAAAAGAATATATTTTGTCAATCAAGGTCCCTTGTCATGTCCTGTTCATGGCATGACCACTTTGTACGGGAGTCCCTGTCTGCAGTTACACCTGGCTTGCAAACAGGCGTTTGCGTTGATTTGCGTGATTTACTCTTGAAATCAACCCTTTTTGAGCGTGAAAAGATAGCAGGAGAGCTTGCAAGTTTTGGATGTGTAATTGGATAGAAATGGCCAAAGTATTTCAGGAAGAGTATTATGCATTTTGAATAATAAAAAAGTTAGCAGAAGATAGTGACTCTGAAACATCAGTAGAGAAATGTTATTGTACCATATTGGGAAAACATCTTTTTCATGGCCTTCATCTAAAGACACCGGCTTCCACGCTACGGCATTGATTTTTATCACTAATAACCAAACAAATTTCGTCTACTCTCAGAGGAGATGGAGGTAGTTTAATCGCCGTATCTGGACCTACACGCATTTTGTGGACTGTAGTATACATGTATAGGGATGCAACACCACAGTTAGGAGAGTGGTTACCGGGCCGATAATAACATTGTCATCATGGCTAAAATGGACCGTAGGGATGGGAGTTTAGTGACAACCGGTGATGACAAATTAATTAAAAGCGGGTGGCACTTTGCATACGACGCCATTTCCAAAATGGAAGCCATCTTACGCCAAAAAACACCAAAGAGATAATTTGGTGTCAAAAATGTGTTTTTCCGGGTCAAAGAGTTCAAAACAATTAATCCCAAACTATTAAAATGTTGCATGTGCGATATTTTCCAAGATGGCTGACCCATTTTATTAAACAAACATTACATCTTAATATATAGCCTATGAAGATGATTGTGTGTTCAAATTAAAGATTTTCTGGGTCAATGAGTCAATAAAACTATAACAAAAAAACTGTTAGATGGATATTAAAAGTATGCAGTTTTCATATTGTCACATTTTCCAATATTAAACATATAAAGACAACATGTTTATACCTCATGCTAGACAGCACCTAGGATGACGATTTGGTGATTGACAAGTGGAGTTTTTAGGTCAAGGATTTTAACAGCAAATATTCTCAAACTGCCAGATGAGTCGGGAGTCGTGTTATTCATGGACTACCCATGTGACACCGAAAATAAGGACACTTGACTGACAAACTCTATATGTATGCACCCAAAAAAATATATCTGGAAATTCCATGGAAATTGTGTATATTTAGTCGGTGTTATTTTAATAGAAATTTTTCTTTTTTGGTTTTTTGTTTCAGATTTGTCAAGAGTAAAATGGCGCCGAATTTCGAACAATTAAATGGTGCACACCTATTGGTAGTCAATGTTTGGAGGTTTTCGTCCATAGGGACATTAAAGACGCCGTTTAGGAGTTCTAGGAGGATAACTGATGATTCTGTGTTGGTATTAATTCTCAAGATCTGGGTTAGATATTTTATCACTTGGCCACATTAAGCCTGACAGTGCAGTAAGTTAACACTCTGGGTATTGTATTTAAAAATATTGGGATATCTTGGAAAAAAGTGACAACATGCAAATAAACATACTTTTAATTCCTCCGACAGTTTGAGAATAGTTTTATTTGAAAACACCTTTGACCCAGGAAAACACTCCATTTTGACACCAAATCATTCTTCTTAGGTTATATAATAAGAATTATACGGTTTTCTTTGACGAGATGTCGCCCATCTGAAAAATAGCCGTTGTATATAATTTCATGATCGACAATTTGGCAATGTATATTGAACCTCGACCCAGACAACATCATTCCGACACCAGTCAACATAGTGTTGCTTATTACCTTAAAATGGCGCGGGACCATCTTGGAAAATGTTGGGATTATGCAAAATTGTCCATCACTTTTTTTTTGCCATCCACATATTTTCAAGGAACACACAACCCAATGCTCATTTTAGTATTATTGCAAATGTTGATATTCGGCCCTGTGGTAGAAATCTAAGGCCTTGTTCACCTGATGCTGCAGCATCTAATAACAACATGCAGTACCAGATGATTAAAGTTTATATCCATGGTTTTAAATTTTTAAATAAGCACAGAGCGGGGCCATGGAGTTTCCGCTTACAATATCAAATTGTTACAGATGTTGGTTGTAGGCGAAGTCAACGCACTTGCAATACGAGTATCGGGTGTGTAAAATATAAAAATTATTTTTGTCTGGGTTCAATTTTATACGTGATCTCATCAAATTGCTACAGTAAAAGCGGACAGTTCAGAAGAAACAATCCATCAAAATCGGATATTGGTGCCTGAGATTAAAAAGTATAAAACAAAATTAAGTGACATTTGAATAAAATGGCATTCATTTCAAGAACATGTTGACGACTTTCCAAAAGTATAACATGCTGTAACAAAGTACTGTTACCCGTCTTAACAGACATTTAAGCCAATTGGTTTGGGGATGATCCATACAAGAAATTGCATTTTATACACATCGTATATCACTAATAGACGACTAACAACAGTTTTTTTTAAGGGAATGGTCATTATTACGCCAGCGAATGGATGATTGAGGGGGATAGAACAAAATATTAAAAGCGAGAGGTGGGAATGAAAATTTCTCGTCAAGGAGAGGATTAGAGGGTGGAACAAGAATTTTTAAATAGAGAAAAAAACATCTCATAAAATCCCATAATGCAAAATTTTTGAGCGAACGCGAGAGGGGGGAACGCCAAAAGTTAGCTCAAAAAATAACATCATCCATTTCCCCCTGGCCTAAATTCATGACGGTATCTTTAATAACATAATATGGTCGAACAGGGTAAGATAAGATCCATCCCACCACACCATTACCAATGTAAGAAAAAATAGTGGCAACGTTCAGACTCCTGATTTGCGAAATAATTGCTGCGCAATTATTTTCGCGCAACATAATATTAATGGCACCAATAAAGCTATCCATAGCGACGAAGCTATCCATGATTATATGTCTTACCATTTGGTGGACTTCAGTGATTAGCTCTTAGCTTTAGGTTATAGCTCATTGGCCCAGCGCGCTGTCCTATTCTTTGTTTCGCATTTCGAGCTCGCCTCTCACCTCATTCTCATGTTTATTCAAGTCAGCAATATCACTCAAATTTAGAAAAAAAAACCACAAATTAGCAATGAAAGTTTTAGAGGATGTAAGACCAGGGGCGTAGCAGGGGGGAGGGGGTTGGAGCAGCTTTCCCCCTTGTGGGGGAATCTTGCCCCCACTCTTGCCCCCCCTGAAAAAATTAGTGATTGACATAGGGCCATATACTATACTACACAAATTTGGCATATATGATTGCCCCCCCCGGAAAATATATGTGCCCCCCCCCTTTGCCCCCCTTGAAAAAAATCTGGTACGCCACTGTGTAAGACGACTAATTACGGGTGTTTGAAGAGATAAGATGTCGAGGGGATTATCTGAGATAATGTTGATATTCCTTAAAATCGGCTTCTAGTACAAGAATGTACAGAGACACATCCCTAACCTCCTATCGCTTTTAAATTTCAAAAACCCACCTGACAAACAAAACGGAGCGGACCCTGGCCTTGGGTTAGAGGGAAAGTGCTCCTAGATCTGACAACAAAAATAACCGCTGCATCACTTTTTGCGGTGATTGTCAGATTTGCCTATAGGGAGTTCGGGATATCGTCGGGGGTATTTAAATAGTGACGGATGTTGAATTCTGATCATTTTTACGAAATTAAGGGAAATGAGTACTAAAGACAAAATCTTCAAACATGCCAAGTGCAAACCTTGCAAGAGTTACTGCATAATTAATAATCTTAATCTAGTAATTTTGCAAA
The DNA here is from genome assembly GCA_023653785.1 of Ophioderma brevispina. Taxonomy (NCBI): domain Eukaryota; kingdom Metazoa; phylum Echinodermata; class Ophiuroidea; order Amphilepidida; family Ophiodermatidae; genus Ophioderma; species Ophioderma brevispina. The sequence continues at coordinate 75,533 of JAMKCH010006142.1, forward strand.
TTTGAGTACGTTCAATAACAGAGCTTTGGTTTGTATTACATAGTGACGGATGTTGAACCTTGTAAAAAGAAGTGTATATTTGATTCCCACCAGGCTTTTAAAATACACTGTTAGTAATATATTTTCATCTTAAATTTATAACTGACCACAAGTAATATGTAATTAATTTTAATATCGATATATTAGAAATTTATATTATATTTACGGTTCAAGCGTAAATCGCGGCCAACCACTCAATATCCGTCATTATGTATAAACCAAAAATTGAGGTAAATCGCGATGACGACGTTGGTTTGACGGATGTTCATTAAAAACACCGATCGTTGTTTTCCATAATGACGGAGGCTGAATAACGCTTTAGTATAGGGAAAATTCAACATCCGTCACTATGTCATGAACATAATCGCCGATTATGAGGGTTAACGGATATGATGGTTAACTTTTTCAATGTATTACATCCATTTTATCAAGTAAGAATTCATGAATATTAGATAAAATAAATTTCCAGTTGTTAATTTCGTTTCTTAATCGGATCAGATTCTTTGAATAATATGTGGGGATATCTATGGACCCTCTAGAGTTCGCGATTTTTCAAATGTGATTTTCTCAGAAACAAAAATTCGTATTTTGTTTAACATCCGTCACTATTAATACACCCGACGATATATATAATGTCGATGCTCAAGCACGATTTTCTATAATGCGGATAAGTCGATAAACATAATCTGGACTGTCTAGAGGTCAATTAATTGTTGACAATTGATTAAAATGCATCGGTATTCACTAAGTCACTTCGAATGATCTTTTAAGATGGGTCATATGGGGTTATAAGAATTTATCAAATATCAAGGATGGTCTTTGTACCAATGTTTAAAATGCTGCTGTTTAGTGCCCAGCTTCTTCTTCTGCGCAAATGGTGCTCTTGTTTACGTGAAGGCCATTATTACTGAAATTTTATGAAGTAATCCTGAGGTATAATTTTACTTAAAATCTTTCAATAACTAACTTTAATATAATGAAATATAACATGAAATGGAATGAACATGATATTGAAAACATTATACTCCTTCCCGTCACGATTGATTACGTCGAAACACTGGCAAGTTATCCTGTTCTCTACTAAATTTATGTTAAAAGGATAATTAAGGAGCACATTGTTCATCGTAAAGATACTGTAGACGAACAGAAGTTAGTCAATCAAAGTTTAGTTCAATGGGTACATACACTGTTAAAAATTTCCGTAAATTAAGAAAACAGATTTTCCGTAAATTTCTGTTTTAGAAAACAATAAAAATAAAAAACAAAAAACATAAAAAATGTTAATTTACGGAAATATTTCAAAAAATTCTGGCAGCAATATTTCCGGACTTTTTTTTGGTTCCGTAATTTTAAATTACGAAAAAATTCTGTTAAAATACACATTTTTTCCGTAATATTAGACAAATTTCTGTAAAAGTACTGTCAAAGTTCCGTTAATTGACAGAAATTTCTTTAAATTTACCCTAAAAATGTCTGGAAATACTGCTGCCAGAAATTTCCGTAAATTTACGGACATTTTTTAACAGTGTAGGCGAGACTAAAAGAACCGCAAATCCTGATCCCCTAAAATAGTTTCCTAACACTAGTAGAACGAAGACGCTCAGAATTGCTGGCATTTCGATGAGAATTGGCAATATTGTTTCACTTTCTCATCGATAAATAGCACCCGGGCCACTTGTATTCAGTGGATATAGAGTTGAAGTTGAAATAAAGGTGAAGTTTGACACGGATATTGATATCACATCCAATTACATGTATCATTCGGCGAAATGTACGCGCGTACAATTGTTTTCTATAACAAGATAATCGAAAATACAAAATAGAGGCGTGCTCTTTGCACCTTTACTGTTACAGGGTGTGAATTTCAATTCCTTGGGAATCACAGTATGACTTCTTCTAATAAACAAAAAAATGCGGACAAATAAATATAGTAAATACATATTTCCTTTACCAGTTTTAAAAGACATACAAAGGTAGCAAAAGTCATATCAAAATACTTTTTGGGGTTCATTTTACAAAAATACTTGTTTGGGGTACATTTTACCAAAATACTTGTTTGGGGTAAATTTTACCAAAATACTTGTTTGGGGTACATTTTACCAAAATATTTGTTTGGGGTACATTTTACGAAAATACTTATTTAAGGTACATTTTAGCAAAATATCTGCTTAGGGTGCATTTTACCAAAATACTTATTTACGGTGCATTTTCCCAAAATGATTGTTTAGGATGAATTAAAAAAAAATCTTACTTAGGGGGTATTTTACCAAAATACGGGTTTAGGTGTTTAGGGTTTCACACCAGTAAATGCATGTCCTATTCTTTCCTGTACAAAATGGGCGAGATGAAAACGTAATTTTCTCCTCATTGGAATATCTCAGATCTTAAAGCTAATATTCTGCTTGAAGATCATCATATTTCCTACCTGATCAGTCATGAAATTAGCGTACTTATCCCCAATTTTTTCGAGCTACTGAACCGTGAAGACTAGCATGCACTGTGCACCCTGGAGGTCAGAGCACTTTTTCAGTCAGGTGTTCCCTGTAAGAATACGGTTAAATACGTCTGTCAGATCAAATAAAAGTATCAATGCTACCATTTTTTTGATATTCCTACAGATTTTATACCTAATATTGATAGCAACCATGATTTGCAACCCAGATCTCGCCTTTTCTCTCAGTTTTTAGGGTACACTTAGTCGACGGTCACCAAAAACAAAAAACACCTCATTTGCAGTGGGGGCTGGACGTACTGGTTTCTCACGTTATTTATGGTGTGAAATCTTAGGGCGCATTTAAACAGACACTCAAATTACTCGTTTAGGGTAGCATGAGCAGTTATCCACACTGAAATAGTACAATTGGAATTCGCCAGTTGAGAATAAAATTAACATCTGAACCGTTGGCCTAAGTACAGTAGGTTGGCCTAATTTTATGTGCAAATTCGATCCACTCTGGAAGAAATTCGTAATTTTGTATTTTTCTATATAAATTTTATTTATTTATTTATTTAGATTTAGAGATAAATATAGAGATATATACCTATAAATTTTGTATACAAGTATAAAGTAAACTTGATTCAATTCTTTGCAGTATTTTTCTATATAGCTTTGTGCCAGCTCCTCAATTAATAACTAAATAATTATTAATAACTAAAAAAAAACCAATTTGTACTGAGACCGTGAATTCAAACCTTTTTTGATAAAGGTCGTAAGCATAAGATCATAAAAAGTACATTTGATGTTTTCAATAGATTTCCTTCGACCACGAATTGTTTCTATTTTGGGAAATGTTATTATCTGTAGAATGCAATTCTGATTAGAAAGTGATGATAAAGTTGAAAATCCCCATAAAACAGGCACGTTATTCATTTTTGTTTGCCTAGACCAGCGTGCATCGCAACAGAGATGCCATTTGCCTTACCGTGCTTATAATGGTATGTCTTCCTTTTTTCTGCTTTCAACAGAATATAACGATAATTATGTTTGCTGAGAAAGAAGTGTAAAACGGGCCCAATATGCGCGATTTCTCCAAGTGTCCCGAGTAATGGCTTGACGTGCATTGTAATAGCGATATTTGGAACTGTTTTTCTTTTGCATGCATGTTCTTCTCTTTTTACACTTGACACGTGGTGAATTGTTCATTGAGAAGGAAGTATATTGGTTGACGTGCAACATATTTGCCATTGCTGGAATTGATAAGGGAGTAGAGGTAGAAATGTAATTGAAAAGATCGTCGATTAATAAGCCTTTATTCATCGAAAAGAACCGGTGAGGTGACCTGATTGCGGGGGGGGGGGGGGGGGGGAGGGGGAGTTTGGGAGAGGGGGTAAGTATTCCAGGATGGATATCATGTTCAGGTTATGACCTCCAAAGTCAACCCTAATCATGTATTTCAATTAAAGCAATTTAAATTTTTAAAACACCCCACCACGGTATTTTGGTTTGATTTTAATATCCTAAACGAATATAATTTGTGTGTGAGTGTTTGTAAAAAGCACCATAAACAAGTATGTGGTATGAATTTATACACTCTAAATTTTTTATGAAGACTTTTTGTAGGAGGTGATACCATGACGACATTCAAAGGGGTGTTTATTACTTCAAGACAATTTCTGAAGTGGGATCTCAAGTTACAAACATGATCAAAAGGCCAATAAAGACTATTTTATGCTGAGATCCTGAAAAAAAATTTGGTTTTGATAAAGAGGAGCTAGTTTTTGTGCTGTATCTGGTGGCTACATAAGACCGATTCTTGAGTAAGCCGATACTGTGTGTGGCACCAAGTTACTTTGAAAGAAAGCAATGATCTTGAATCCATTCAAGAAAGAGCGTGCCGAGTATTATCAATGGGTGTGACTATATTAATATGGAACAGCTTGCTGATTGCAAACTGACTCTCTCCTTGATAGAGAGTGGAGCATGGTCGTTTTTTTAGGTTTGCCGAAGGGCTGCCTAGTAAAATGATAGGACTAAAGTATATTCTCCACACGTTAGCGACTCATGGTCACCAAATCTCACAGATTACCCGTAGGACAAAGCGTTCAGTGCAGCCCCCATTCCTTATTTTATCGACCTTAATATAAGATATATTATTTGGAGTGCAATATAATCTTTGTTCTGGTATTTACACAGTGCATGCAATCTATGAGCTGTATGTTAATTTTAGTGCACTTTTGGATGTTTCTTTTTTTTTTTTAAATTGTTAGTATGTTTGGGTTGGTATAGTTTTTATACGTGCTATGTGATACAGCATTCTACAAAATGTTTACTTTCTTGTGGTATGTACTTACCATTTTAATGTGCTCTTTTGATGTGCTTTTTATATGTTGTATAATATTTGTTATAAAAATGCTGTGCAATTTCTTTTATATGCGTTAAATGGCATGTAATTTGGGCCTTTGGGCCACGAGCTGCTTTGTGATAAATACCAAAATAATAATAATCATAAACAACAACCGTGGAAACTAATGGATAATTCCTGTTGTTTAACGGGAAAATACCAGAATCCTGCTGCCGGTATTCTACAACCCTAAAGATGAATTTGCCGTTATGATTGAATTGAAGAGAAAAATGGAATGGTATTATCGATGTTTGTATGAAGAAAAAAAGCATATTTGGGTTAAAAGTCATTAAAATACTCAATAATCTCTTAAATACAGTAATAACTTTCTACGCGCACCGATTTTAACGGTAGGAATACTGGCAGCTGAGTTCCGGTAGTCTACCGTAAAAAAACCGTTATTTTTTTCTAACAGTGTGTACCATTTTAAGGGGGGGGGGTATGGGGTCTGACTTTGGTAAAAAATGTTCCATTTACGAAAAATGAGATAATTCAATGGCTTAATTGTGTAAATGCGTTTTATTCGATCGCAATTCGGACATTCGGTTCCGAGAATGGTTGGTCAAAGTGAAGCAGTGTACGCGAACTTTGCCAAAAACGCATGTCTCCTATACTTTATCATGTGAAAAATTAAATGGTTATATTTAAGATATTTTAAAAAACAAACAAAAAAAGGGAATTATTATACGCATTTAACGCATTGATTTTGGCTAGTCGAAGGAAAATGAAATACTCATCTCATTTTGTCCATAATGTAGAGTAATAAATGTGTACTGGGTTACAAGGTTTTTATGAGGTTATTGTTTTCTTTACCCCCCCTGCCGCTATTTAAAAATATTTAAAAATTAATAAGGAAAATGGAGCACCGATTTCGATGATTATTTTCATTATAATATGATAATTCAGTATAAAATGAATTTAAAAAAAAAATCCATATTTCAAATCAACTCGCCCTTCGATTTGCTAAAATGGTTCGAGGTCTATAACGCGTTTCGTTAAAAATACGCCAAACAACCAAAACGAAAGAGAAACGGACTAGATGAACACTACTGCTATGCCACATGAAAATTTGGCCACACATATTCAGTACATATAGGCTAGTGAACCATGAAGCACGATTTCAAATATTTGTTCCAAATTCAAAAATTACGCCATGAAATTGTTGATTGGTCGATTGCCGGTTGCTGGCAACGGTATCAAAAAATCCTGCTTCATGGTTCACTGCGACCCCCTCCACATGCCACCCAAGTTTAGACCCAGTTGCTGGTTTGTTTTTAATTTCCGCCGTTTAGTGTGGAGCCTTCAAGTGATCTTACAGTGATAATTTTTTTCACGACAAACCAAGTAATCTCATCTTAACGATTGTCTTACCAAGAGATCTCAACTAAATTTTTAGGGGTTATATTGGTGAAAACAGTATGTATCTTTATAAAAATGTCACAGCATCATACTGATAAAGTGTTTGCGGTGTACCCCAGGGCTCCATTTTGGGGCCATTACTCTTTATAATTTACATGAACGACATTTGTTACACTTCAAAATCTAAAATTTATTTATTTGCGATGACACAACTGTATTTTAATTCTGGAAGAGATGTTAATTCCCTTTATCACACAATGACATTAATTAAAAGAAGTGTGCAACTGGTTTAAAATGCAATAAATTATCTCTCAATGCTAAATTCCTCAACAAACCATCTTATGCTTATAGGTACAGCCTATCGAACAAAACGTGCTCATATAATAATGACATATACTTAGATGTTGCAAATTAACCGTGTGTCTACTGCGCTAAATTTTTGGGTAATAACTATCAGAAAACCTGATCTGGAATCCATAATACTGACATTTGTAAAACGTGTTCAAAATTATAGGCTCAAACAAAGTGAACTTCTTAACCAAAACCTAAACTTCGTTTATACCAGTTGTATTGTTCATTAATTCATGCTTAATGACTTACGGAATTTGTTATGGGAACTGCTAGTTATAAATATCTTCTAAACTATTCACCTTCAAAAAAGGGCTTTGAAATAATTTCTCCTAGCTCTTATCTATGTCATACACCAAACAAAAAGTTGTTTGAAAGTATAAATATATTAGATATGTTCCCAATTATATTATAAGGGAACTGGGTATGTTTATGTACAAGTACAAGAATGGTTTACTTCCACAATCATTATCAGTTATTCAACCGTTTGGAAAGTGTAACATAAATATGATACAGAAATAATCAAATGACCAGGATTGACATCACAAAATAAATCTTGTGTTAACATGCTGGCCCCCTTTTTGGAATAACTTACCACTTCGTATTATATGGCAAACTTAAACTCTTTTAGGAAGGAGATTTCTTCTTTCATTCGGAGAAAAAAAACAAATTAGTCAGGTTTATCATTTAATTTTGTTAGTTAAATCAAAATATTTTACTGTAGTCTACGTAGTGAGGTCACAACCATTATGAGTTTATTTGATCAAATGAGTTGTAATTTGATGTATTTTGTTGCTGCGCGAAATTTTTGCCGTGGTTTACCACGTGTTCCTATTTTGTCCATTCGTAAGTGCCCAATGTTTCGGGAGTTTTTTGCATCAAAGTTTTTCCATTTCTTATTATTTATTTGAAATTGTGGTATATGCTTCTATTAAGTTATTCCTTATTTGGGCAGCCTCTAGTCAAGTTTTTTATTATTTTTGCATGAAATTGTATCTCATGGGTTTGAGACCACTGTCATTGTCCGTTGTTGTCTGTGTGTCAACTTTGTGTGTCTGTCCTAATGTGTTTGGTGTGTATTATGGTATTTGGGGTTCAACGTTTAATTCCGCAGGCTTTGCTTTTTTGTTTGCATCTGCCTCCCTCATGTTTTTACACTGTAATATTTTGTTCTGCATATATTGGATGGAAATAAATCAATATAATGAATGAATGAATGAAAACCTACTTGAAACACATATTTGATGTGTATAAATCAAAAACAGTAGCACGAAACATGGTATCATCAACAAGCTTAAACATTTTCTGAACCAAAACTCGGGTCCGTATTTGTAACATTCCCTTTATTGTACTCTGTTTTACTATTTAATTATGCTATTCTAACATGGGGTAACGCGCCAAAATTTACTTAAATAAACTCTTCAAACGCCAAATGGGCTCTTAGACAATATCCAAAATGCCATTATAGAAGCCATACCGCACCATTATTTTCTGAAAAATCATAACATTCTTCATATTTTTGAACACTTACAAATTGGAATTGGGCTTATTTATGTACAGGTACAGTACAACTCAACTACCAATCTCCTTTATGGGAATTTTATTCGGCGTAATGCCAATCATAATTATAATACGAGAAATTCCAATATTATAATTTGACCCACAACCAAAAAGTTTTTTCAGATCAATCAATTAGAAAATCGGGACCAACTCTTTGGAATTCATTACATGAACATCTAAAAAGTTCAAAATCAGCTAAACATTTTAGAATCAAATAAAAAAACAACTCATTTATAAATAACTCTGAGTAATTTGTAGCTTGGGGCATATGTCTTATTTGGTTATTTCACCCTTATTCAAAGTTTCGTGTTGTAGTAAATTTTAAGTTTTAGTGATGGCTAGCTCTGGCCTTATTGGCCTTTGGCCTCTCCTCCTAATTGTCATTGTTTGTGTGATCATTAATGTATTGTATTATTGTATATGGAAATTTGTAAATAATTGATGGATTGATTTATTGATGATAGCCAATCAGAGGCCCTTCGTGGTTACCATGGCAAACCAGAGCAAAAATGTTCATGAATTTTAAAACTTTGTGAAGGCGCTATATGATGGTAACATGTATATACCAAATTTTAGGAAAATTAAGAAAAATCACTTCAAAAGTCACTGCTTCAGACTCCATACCCCCCCCCTTAAAATCAGGCAAAACCCACTATTTTTTTCCGCGTATTTTTTAATATCAAGAAGCACGAGTATCGAATATCACACTTGAACAGTGAAAAAAACAGCCTATTTTGTATTTTTGGGGATTGATTCCTTCAAATATGAAATGCTTTGACTTTCGGCATTTTTTGGTGTTATTTAAGGGAGGGTAAAAAAAAAATCCATGACGGGCTCTAGGGGGGATGGGGATATTATACCCCCCTATTAAAGGGAACAACCCTATAAAAAAAAAAAAGAATATTGAACAGTAGCCAAAAGAAATCTGGGTATTGCAAAGGATGACCTATCTTGAAGAAAACAAATGACCTTTAGTTATTTCGCAAATATCTTGGAAAGTAGGTACACACGCATTGAACAATTGACTTTTTATCTGGTACCTAAGGAATAATTTGAGCTATAGTTCATTAGATTTCGAGCAGTTAAACATTGACCCCATAAACTTACCCCTTCCTGGGGTCACACACAGCAGCGGGTCGCCGGCCAAGACATTCCTATTGCAAATGTTAGATTTTTCTGATTTTCCCGTATTAAGATACTGGTATCGTTCGTTTGATCAAAACCTTGGCTGCCGTCTACTAGTCCATCTTTTTTGGGGGAGAACGAGCATGGGTTCCCGACCAAGAATAGCGCATAGGCTATGTTGAGTATTTTCTTCGCATCATTCATCTCGTGCTGATACGCTGATTCCCGATGACTCTGCATCTTTACTCAATGAAGAATCAAGCAAGAACCTGCGAATTTTATCGCAGCGAGAAAATAGGATTAGGATTACCTCGAAAAAGGCCACTTGTGAGGTATGAACACAATTGCCGCAATTGGCGTCAACAATATCGGGCCGCAGAGATTGGTAAAGGCAAAGTGGGTCGTGTGCTCATTCCTTATTATTTTTCCCATGGTGACACATTCAAAAGCATTCAGACCGGGATTCAGTCATTGTACTTCGCATGAGAAGATATTGATCTGACAAGTGAAAGGTGATGAGCGGGATACACATATACAATAGCAATGGCCCGTGAGCTGATGACTGCATGCTTTCAAGTTTGATAAAAGTGGCAGGGAATGTTCCAGATCCTTGGCTGAAAGAAGTGAAGCTTAAAAGGATAATATTGTATTTTCCCTTGTTACAAAATGTAAACCACTCAAAGAATTTATGGAAGAATAGTCAGTAAATCCTTTCCGATGCCTGATATTCCATGCCATTGTGTCCCTTTAAGTAATTAGATTGAAACTAAATTGTAATGTCAAAAAGCCCAAACGTTCGATTAGTGCGGCAGTTTTAAATCATAATTGATTTATTTCTATTCTGATTTATATTAATAAGATATGTGTGAAAGAAATACATTTGTCAACATTATTATTCTCAAAAGAGGAGAAATCAAACTTTTTTTCAGAATCTTCGAACTAGACAAAACCAAGTTGCGAAAATCAGGACTACGAGTTTCCACCCCTGCACACTGAACTTTGGCACACATATTCAGCACATATAGGGCTAGTGAACCATGAAGCCCGATTTTCAAATTTGTGTTCCAAATTCAAATTACGCCATGAAATTATGTGATTGGTCGATTGCCGGTTGCCATGGCAACGGTATCAAAAATCCGGCTTCATGGTTCACTGCGTATTTACCCCCTGCACATGCAACCCAAGTTTCGACCCAGTAGCTTGTTTAGTTATTTAGTTCCGTCCGTTCTAGTGTTTAGCCAATCAGAGGCCTTACGTGGTTACCATGGCAACCAGAGCAAAAATTGACATGAATTTTAAAACTTTGTGACATTGGCTACAATATGATGTGTAACATGTATATACCACTATTTAGGAAAATTAAGAAAAATCACTTCAAAGTTCACTGCTTCAGACTCCATACCCCTCCCTTAAAATCAGGCAAAACCTCCACTATTTTTCCGCGTATTTTTTAATATCAAAAGAATCACGAGTAATCGATATATCACACTCTGAACATGTGAAAAACAGACCCTAATTTTGTATTTTTGGTGATTTTGATTCCTTCAAATATGAAATGCTTTTGCACTTTCGGCATTTTCTTGTTGTTATAATGGGAGGGGTAAAAAAAATCCATGACGGGCTCTATGGGGATGGGGATATTATACCCCTCCCTATTAAAGGGAACCAACCCTATAAAAATAAAAAAGCATATTTTGAATCAGTAGCAAAAAGAAATCTGGGTATTGCAAAGGATGACCTATCTTGAATAAACAAATGACCTTTAGCTTATTTTCTCAAATATCTTGGAAAGTAGGTAACACACGCATGTGACCCAATTGACTTTTTTACTCCTGGTTACCTAAGGAATAATTTGAGCTATATTTCATTAGATTTAGAGCAGTTTAAACATTTGACCCCATAGTAACTTTACCCCTCTCCTGGGGTCACACACAGCAGCGGGTCTCCGGCAGACATTCCTATTTGCAAATGTTAGATTTTTTTTCTGAATTTTCCCGTATTCAGATACTGGTATCTCGTTCGTTTGATCAAAACCTTCTGGGCTGCCGGTCTACTAGTCCCTCTTTTTTGGGGGGAACGAGCATGGGTTCCCGACCAAAATAGCCGCCATAGGCTATGTTTGAGTATTTTCTTCGCATCATTCATCTCGTGCTGATTCGCTGATTCCCGATGACTCTGAATCTTTACTCAATGAAGAATCAAGCAAGAACTGCGAATTTTCTCGAGCGAGAAAATCGGATTAGGATTATCCTCGAAAAGGCCATTTGTGAGGATATGAACAACAATTGCCGCAATTGCCGTAACAATATAGGGCCGCAGATGGATTGGTCAAAGCAAAGTGGGTCGTTGTGCTTCCTTCTTATCTATTTCTTCCATGGTGACACATTTCAAAAGCATTCAGACCGGGATTCAGTCATTGTACTTCAGGCATGTAGAAAGATATTGATCTGACAAGTGAAAGGTGGATTAGCCGGGATTAGCACATATACAATAGCAATGGCCCGTGAGCTGATGACTGCATGCTTTTCAAGTTTGATAAAATGCTTGCAGTAATGTCAGCATCCTTGGCTGAGAAGTGAAGCTTAAAAGGAAAATAATATTAGTTATTTTCCCTTTTTACAAAATGCAAACACTCAAAGAATTTATGGAAGTAATTTCAGTAAAGATCCATTTCCTTATGTCTGAATATTTCCATGCCATTGTGTCCCTTTAAGTAATTAGATTGAAACTAAATTTGTTAATGTCAAAAGCCCAAACGTTCGATTAGTGCGAGCAGATATTTAAATTCATAATTGATTTATTTCTATTCTGATTTATATTAATAATGATTATGTGTGAAAGAAATACATTTGTCAACATTATTATTCTCAAAAGATGGATAAATCAATACTTTTTCAGAATCTTCTGAACTAGACAAACAAGTTGCGAAAATCAGACTACGAGTTTCCACCCCTGCACAAACTGAAATTTGATCTCATTTGCCATACAATTCAGCGATCACAAATTTGCACAAATTTTCCTTTTGTAAAATCCCGAGGAGTAGGGGAATAATTTGATATGCTTTTGAGAAAATTGAAGCTGAAGCACTTTTCACTTTTTACCGTTGTACACATATTCATTTTGCGGATGGTCAAAATACATTTCATTTGGAAGATTGTGTGGTAAACATTAAAGAAGACAAAATGCTTACGAATTTCCCAAGGACAACCACATATTGACAATGCCCCCAGGACTATGCACATTGGAGTAGCGCAGTCACTATGACGTGGATATACGAGGTGAATGCTCTGTTTAATTTAGGCGACGAGTGCAACATAAGCTAAAATTGCTTTAGTGATAAAAGCCATGGGGTTGTTACATTTTCCTCCAATCTCGACTGATTGTTTCCAAATTTAAAGCCTTTAAATACAGCAATGTTCCTTAGCAATAGAGACTATGATGTACATTTCCCCAGCAACTGAATATTTAAGTCTATGTACTCCTAGTAAGAGAGGTTCGCAGACGTGTTACTAAGTTGGTTCCTTTAGCTGAAAGTACCCGGTAGTTTAACTTTATATGGAGTAATACAGTTACAATGTCTGTAATACCAAAAGAATTGTGCTATGTTGCAAAATATCAGAATTCTCTATAGATTTGTATTACCGAAAATTATTGAAGGCAAACATTTGTTTTGCGGCTCAGCAATAATAATACATACCAAATAACAACCTATTTGTAAAAGCTGTTTTTAAATCCACTTTCCAAAGCCAACAAAAGAGGTGTTTGTGCTAAATAATCGGTATAGTTTATGTAGTTGTTATAAAATAACACAACATTAAATATCTAATTGCTTACTAACATATTTACCATAGCAACAGGCCAGACAACTAGTACACATGAGATTCAAGTTAATTCGAACAGTCTTCTTCCATGGAAAACGTGAAAGCAAGGATATACTTGGAGAGGAATTACTACAAAATTTAGGCCGTAGGTGAAAAACTGTGAAATATAGACACCTTCATGTCATATAGGATAAAAAGTCACATAGCTATCTAAAGGTCACTTGAGGTCAAAACTTCGGCCTTACCGTTTTTAAATTACGCCTGAACACTACTGAACTCCATTTTCTACCAAACTTGGGTCATAGAGCCATTATAGACACCATCATGTCACAGTAGGGTTGAAAGTCATATGCAAAGGTCAAAGGTAATGTAAGGTCAAAAGATCGCAAATGCATTTTTGCACCATCAACCTATACTAGTTTTATTGTAAGCAACTTAAGTAAAGTGTTAAGTATAAGTAAACAAATCTTTTGCTCTTGAATTGCGAATTTATCCATTTCGTGATCAACAACCTCGTTCCCCCCGATTACCTCGAAAAGGGTGCGATGTTTATATCATCTGAACCGTTAGCATTAGTAATCCATGTTTACCAAATCTTATGTGCAAATTCGGTCGTATCTGTAAGAAATTTGCAATTTTTTGTATTTTCTGTCCGTAAACGGAGAGAAATTACAATACTGTGACCTATGGGACCGTGGGAAACAAGCATTTTCTCAAGGATATCTAGTGAACTATGAATTAAAGGTGCTGGAATCACGAAATGCACCTTGAAATAGAAATAAAGATGTCCGCAAGGTAATTTTAATACTCTCACAATGTGTCATCGGCAAGAAATAATTTAAGCAATAATTGTTTATGTTTTTAATGCCACAAACCCATTACTGATTCAAACACGTAAACCACAATCGATAAAACCATATGAACAATAAAAGTAAAATAATAACTTGCAATAAAATACACACAATATATAGACCCAATAAGGCCCCGAGAAACAGGTGGATCGCTCTTTTTCCATCATGGACATTTCAAATCAAGGAACGACCAGTCGGTCACATGATATTTTCCGATGGACTTCACATTAACATGACGTCACTTGTGCTCTTAGTAACGACATTGCAAGCGACAAACTATTTAAAGCTGCAATTTTTCTAAAGGCATAAATCAGTGAAATTTGTTCCCTTAGACTATCTTAATCAAGTCGGAGTATGCCTTTTTGCTGTCATGTACCTTACTAACAACATAATTTTATCTATTTAATCATTGAATTGGCAGGACAAGATGTCTTCGTACCCCACCTAATGTGATGATTATCAACTTGGCTGTGAGCGACTTGCTTATGATTATTACACAATTTCCTAAGATGTTCGTATCTGTCCTTTATCGCCAGTGGATGTTTGGTGAATCAGGTATGATATATTTTATTTTTTCACACAAATGCTACAATAACAGGTTATTGTAGATATTATTTAAAAAATATCAACAATAGCAGGAAAGTAAAGCGATCAATCAATAATGTAATTGCAGTGGAGAGAATCCTGTGAACGCGTTATTGGCTTTGATCAAATCTAATTGGGTCACACCTAGCTGGCTGGTGTGATGTGGTAGTGCTGTCGGCCGTATTTCTTGACCCAGATATAATAAGTATTTTAACACTTGCAATCTGTATTTCCTGTTTTCAATTTAGGTGTTGTCGTAACTTTTGGACATATTCATTTTCAGGTCAACTTTTTGTTCTCGTTATCAAGCTCCGACTGCATCTCCTCCATCCCAGCTGTTTGACCTGTAATTATGACATTATCGTCAGCGGAACAGAGATGACTATGGTGATTCCTTTGTTTTCCCAGTTTAAATTTTGAAAATTCCATCAAGGGCAGCTACAAATTGTTTGGGTGATATAATGTCCCCTGACGGACTTCCCTTCTGATGAAATAGGGTTCACTCTCTTTTTGAATCTGTATCTTGTGCAATTAGTAACATTTTTTTAATGAATTCATAAAAAAAGAATGAATTCATATGTGTAATTAAAAAAACCTGAATGTATGTGTTTCTATGGTGTCAAAAGCTTTCTCGTTATCAAGAAAAGCTAGGCATAAAAGTAGTTGGTATTCCCACGACTTTTCCATAAATTGATTTATTGCCAGTTTGTAATCGATTGTTGAAAAGCTGCTTCTGAATCCTCCTTGCTCTGATGGTTGATTTACCGTCCAGTTTCTTTGGTAGTCTGTTTGTAATGTCCTTGGTGAAGAGTTTGTATGCTTGAGAGGGCAGGCTAATTAGTCTTTTGTGATTCCCTTCTGATGCACAATTATTACATTTGCACTTTTTCAACTTGATGGTATGGTAATTACTTTTATTATTGATGTTCCTCCATATAATAGCATTTCTGCTGTGAGGTCAAGGCTCCTGATTTTCAATTTTTCATAGACTTGTGGAAAATTCATCTCCATTTCCATGATCCATTTGTTTCATTCGCTTATGGTCTATGTAATCGTAATAAGGGCATCCCAGCCTTTTCGTCCATAAAAAGTTTCTCATTCTGTATTATGTCTAATCTGTATGTGTTCTATGGAAATAAATATTGAATCTTGAATCTTCATGATATCTTCTTTTCCCCTTAATCTATATCTCCGTATAGTACATAAGTGTATAGTTCTTGGTAAAATTCCTATTTCTGTCCGTTATTATGGTACAATATCTTCTTTAATTTGGATGATCTGATTTTTGTCAATGTTGATACTTCGTCTGGCTTTCTTCACACTCGCGCTATTTTCCAAGTGTTTATTCACATTGTTTAACTATTTATTCATATTCACTGTGTTGTAATTCCGAATATCTAATTTCACCTTGTTCACTAATTGTTTGCACAATTCCATGTATTCAGGTTTACCTTTTTAGCTAGTAAACATTAATTTCCCCGTGGCAACTTGTCTGCATCGTTCTCTAACCGGCTACTTCTGCTGCGGTTGAATGTATCATTTTACAGATGTTGTATACCTCTAATCTCAACGGGCACACAATGTTGAAACAACATCTAATTTTAAACTCAACGTGTTTTCGACGTGTTTTCAAATTTGGTCGTATTTTGACGTTGAAACAAGTTGAAATTGGGTTTATTTGAAGAAAATTCTCAAACTCAGCCAAATCTCGCCGTTCAATTTGAAGGGTTAAACGTTGATTCGAGACTTTTTGCCCGTGGGGATGAACCAAAATCCGTTCTTTTCTAGTCCAAAGATGTTATTCCTTTTTTTAAACCTCGTCTACCTGAGCCATTTTTTGTAACAAAACTCCCCGAAGGGGTGGGGTGGTTACCACCCCCCTGTGATTTTCGTTACTGAACATCCGATTCCTGTGAATTTGGTACCAAAGGATAGCTTAGAGTTTCTTCTTTCCATTGGTACCGAAATAAGTACCAACATCCCTATTATGACGTCACTATGACGTCATATGCTGAGTAAAGTCCTAAAATACTGAATATAGGGTGGAAAATGTATATTTCGGAATTTGTAGCGACTCAAACACCTTATTATAGCACTAAAATGCTCTTATTATATATAACTAATCATCTCCCATCAAATAGAGTCAAAAACCGCATGAAATTCTGATATTCCTAACCTTTTGGGCGAAAAATTGAATTTTCCCCTATGTGTGTCTATGGAAATTGACAGTTTTGCTGACATGCGAACTTTATGACGTCATTGTGACGTAATGCTGGGCATGTTGGTACTCATTTTGGTATCAATGGAAAGGGGAGGACCATAGCTATCTATTGGTACCAAAATAAAGTGTCTGTAATATTCCTGTGTTGTGCTAGGCATGTTGGTACGTCTCTTCCGAGGGGGGGGGGTTGCCACCCCCTATCCATAACTTTGGGATCACCCTCTATCTTACTCATACCCCGGTGGATGTTTGTTTTTGGATGAAAAGGAGCGGACCATGTCAATTGACAATTATACTAAATAATTTGGCACCAAAAAAGGTTTTTTTTTGTAAGCCGGGGAAATAACCTGACGGGGGTGGTAACCCCCCCCTTCTGTTAATCTCACCTTTGATTCTGTTCTTTCACAAGTAACCTGGACTATTTTTTTTTGCAATGTGGAAACATGTTTCATATCGCCGGGTGTATTACATAGTGACGGATGTTAAACATTTTTTTTTGTTTCTGAGAAAATCGCATTTGAAAAATCGCGAACTCTAGAGGGTCCGCACTGAAAACCTAAATTGGTCAGCATGACTAACTTTAAGTTAGTCCAGATGGTGCCCGTTCTGACTAACGTAAAGCTAGTCACACAGGCATGACTAACATATGTGACTAGCATTACCTAGTCCTGCATGCAGGACTAACTTGCATGACTAACATCAACATTAGTCATGACTAGCTTGGAGGTTAGTCATGCATGCATGACTAACGTAGGCTAGTTGCATGACTAGTTTATGACAACTTTAAGTTAGTCCAGATGGTGCCCATTTTGACTAACATAACGTTAGTCTGGCATTTCAAAGATAGTCATGCAGGTTTGACTAGCTTGGTCAAGACTAGTCAGGCTGTTATGACTAACTTGCATGACTAAAAAGCTGAGTGAATGTTGGATTAGTCCTGACAATATGAAGTGAATAATAATATATGATAATGATAAGGATATAATAATACTAATTATATAAATGTGGAAAAGGCGAAAAATGGAATCATTCATCATTAGCTTCATAATTAGTCTTCTTTTTGTATTTGAATTATTAATATTCTATCCTTTGTTATTCCACCTCATTTGCAATAATGACTATCCATAGTCTTTTGACGGAATATATCTGCAAACAAAGGATAACGTTAGGGGAAACAGAAATTATTCGCCCTAACTTCAACTTTCGTGCATAACAAAACAGAATTTTCCCCTTAAACCACTATTTAGTATACAACACAATAATAATAATAATAAATAAAAATAAAAACTTCTTTAACATTTAAACATTTTTAAAACAACTGAAGACACTGATTTGATTGGATAGTTGGCCCCGAGATACCGTTTCCGAATGCGAAGTCAACGAGGGAACAAGTTTACCCTACCAGGAAATGTTTTTGGCTCATTTCTTTATTTAATTACGCCATTATGGCACGGTCTGTTTTTGCTTATTCGTCAGTTAATAGGTGCCGTTTCATGTCGACGTTAGTTCTGTGCCGGACACACGTAGCAACGGCCTATAGGTCAGGTTGTCCTCAGTTCTGCTTATGGTAGCAACGTGTTTGTGGCCAAGTCAACAACCTGCTTTGTACAGCTTGGTTATTGTCCAATGACAACGCACCTTTTGTCGCTTGTTATTTGATTAATCATTTCGCATCACATCACTGTCAGCCTTCTTCGACCTGAGAAGATCAAAAATTTTCTTTGCCCACCCACCCCTCCCAATATAGTGCTAGTCGAGAGTTGTTTAATTTAGTATCTCGATAGGAGGATATTGTCGTGTGCGAGTGGATTTTTGGTAAAATAAAATTAATAAGTTTCAATTATAGCATATGTATTATATTAGCTGAAACATAATAAATAATATTATATTCTTATATATTTTGATTTAGAAAGCTCACTTCAGATGTTCAATTTAACAAACTGATAACATTTAATTTTAATCCGTTAACTCTTCTCTGCACTTCCTTGTGAGGAGGCTCACGTACCTCGTGTGAGTCCAGCTGGCTACAATACTTTATTTTAAATCTGTAACCTCACAGGAACTTCCCCTGGGCGGAGGCTTACGAACCTTTGTGAGTCCAAGCTGGCTACAACCAATATTTAATAATTTAATAATGTATATTTGGCGATGTGTAAGGCTTCAGCTTTAGCTTATTCGCTTAATGCTTAGGTAGCTCGCCTTTTGTCAAATGCGTAATTCATGCCATGCTTTGATTCAATGCTTGCTATTTTTGCCCTTAATGCCTTAGGGTAGCCTCCCTTTATTAATTGCGTAATTCACACATTGCCTTTTATTTAATTCATGGCTTGCTTATTTGTTTTGCTAATTTAGGCAGGTTCCCCTAAAATGTAGTGGGAAGCTCTTCCATTAGTTACGTCTGCTTTTGCTTAATTATTTGCTTGCCTCAATTCTTAGGACGCTCCTTAAGACTCGGTCTGCGTAAGTCACCAGCCGCGAGGCCTATGATAGATTTTTACGTTGCTTATACTTGCTATATATATAGGCCTATATAGCCTTTAGGCTGCTTTGCTGAAGCCTTAGACGTCTGAATTATGAAATAAATGATCATTACAGTACATGTACTAGATTTTAATGCGCAATAAATTTTTGATCCTTGATGGCTGACAGCATGGCAATTAAAGTGTGCTGCTGTTTATTTTCCTGTGTAAGGGTCAGCTAGCAATGCAGTCTTGACTAGCTTGACAGGTGGGGTTGACTAACGTTATGTTAGTCAGTCCTGCATGACTAGCCTCTCTGACTAGTTTAAAGTTAGTCCCAGCAACTGTGTGACTAGTTTGTGTTTTCAGTGCGTACAGATCCCCACATACGATCAAAAATTGCAAAATGTCCCTGGTTTCGATGATGGTCTCCCGGTGTTGTCAAGAGGCTTGCTCCAAGTATCTCTAAACCTCTTACTCATATCTCACCCTCTCGTCTATCTAAGCGGTGGTCTTTCCCTCCGCCTCAAGATGCAAAGGTCATCCCTAATCTTCCAAGAAGGAAGATCCCCCCATTCTTTCTCAAACTACCGCCCAATTTCTCTCCTACCGTGCTTCCCAAGATCCTTGAGCGCCTTATCCTATAATAGACTTGACAACTTCTTCTCAGCTACACATCCTCCAAGACAACCAATACTGATTCAGAAAAAACACTCCACGGATCTGGCTCTTCTTGACATATATCAAAAATTTCTTCTCTCTCTCCAAAACTTCACACCATAGGAATTTTCCTTGATCTTTTCTAAGGCTTTCGACACTATCGACCACGATATTCTTATTCTAAACTTCACTTCTATGGTGTGCGTGGAATTCCTCTTGAACTACTTCCAAACTATCTCCACGCTGGAAACATTTTACTTCCTTTAATCTCCACTCTTCAGACTCCTTCCCGGTTTCATGCGGTGTTCCTCAGAGCTTCATACTTGGTCCACTCCTCTTCCTTATATGTAAATTACACCCCAATGCTTTTCAAAACACTTTTCTTATTACATTTTTGCCGATGATACTAACATCCTTTCACATCCGGACATGAATACACTCATCCAGACTTTTAATTGTGAACTCCATCATGTTTCTAACTGGTTCAAAGCCAACAACTGTCCTAATACAAGCCAAACTAATTATAAATCCTTCCACACTGGCAAAAACAAAACCACAAAAAACACAGTAGCAATATCAATATTGACATATTCCCATTAATCCCGTTGACCATACGAAAATTTTAGGCGTCATAATCCGATAGTAAATTAAAAGCTGGCATTAATCTCTCACCAAAATCACAAATCAAATTCCAAAGGTGTCGCATCATTAAGAATCCAACACATACACTCCCCGCTCCAAAATTTTAGTCCTCTCTATATAAGACACTTTATACTCCCCTATATCTCATATGTAATATTCATGGGCTATACTACTCTCGAACAACCAAACCCTATGCCCATGCATGGACCGTACAGAAACAACTAACTCGAAATAAATCTCAGACTGCAAAAAGAGCACTTCGCATTTGCTCTAATTCGCCTTACCTTTCCCACTCCAAACCATTATTTCACGACTTAAAAATTGACTGAACACATAAAGTTTGATATAAACAAACTCCAAATAGCGCTTTTCATGTCATGTACCGTTATTCTCACAGTATCACCTAATTCTTTTCAATGGCCCCGCTTCACAAAAAACAGCGAAGTACACAACTATAAAACACCCGTAATGCAACGGTTTCACTATCAGACTCCAAATGTACTTCTTTGTTAACTCGTAATTTATTTGTTATGTAGGCCCAAAGTCTGGAATAAACTTGACAAATCGTTTACAACATGTCAAAACATAAGTATCTTTAAACTTAATATAAGAACAACTAACTTTACTATTAATCACGATTAGGCTTCTCATGCATGTTTTTGTTCCTCTCGACTTTTACAGTGTCTGGTTTAACTGCTACTAGATATATCCCTGTTTTTGGCTCACACCTTGTTTACCCGTAGTCTGTCCCTTGTTTTGTTGTATGTTACTCTGTTCGTTGTCTGGCCTTGTCCCATGTTATCATTTGACTTCAACTTTGTTCTTTATAAGGGGGTAGATCAAAACTAAAGCCCCTGGGGTTTTATTTTTGATCTTTCCTTCCTCGTTCAGATTGTCCTTATGATACTCCTACATTGTTCCTCTATATGGCTACTTGCCATGTTTACTTATAATTTGCATTATTATATCATTGATCGCGTTTGATTTGATCACACATTTCTGTGTCACTATTATCTACAAAATAACGTATATTTCAACTAGACTCATGATCATGAATTGTTATTTCTTGTCTAAAAGCTTGGTTATTGTATTATCTATCTTTGTATTTGTAATCATATAACATATAAAACATATCGGAATGAAATAAAGTCTGAATGAATGAAGGAATGAAATGAATGAATGAATGAATGAAATCCGATTAAGAAACGAAATTAACAACTGGAAATTTATTTCAGCTAATATTAATGAATTATTTCTAAATAAAATGGATGTAATACATTAGAAAAGTTTACCATCTTATCCGTCACACCAAATATTACGCAAATCGGCGATTATGTTCATGACATAGGGACGGATGTTGAAATTTCCCTATACTAAAGCGTTATTCAGCAATACAACACTCGGCGTTTTTCGAACATGCGTCATCGCGAATCTGCTCAATTTGGTTTATTACATAATGACGGATGTTGGGTGGATTGCCGAGATTCGCCGCTTTGAACTGTTTATATAATATTTTAAATTTCTATTGCAGTAATATTATAATTATTTCATATTTTGCTTGTGTCAGTTATAAATTAAAGCTTTTTTACAAACAAAAGTATTTAAAAAGCCCGGCTGTGAAATTACGTATTCACTTCTATGACAGAGGGCTCAACATCCGTGACTATGTAATACATCAAAGCCTTTGTTATGTAACATCCGTCAAAATTACAAAATTTCTAATTAAGATTATTAATTAATGAAGTACTTTCAAGGTTTGGTACTTGGCATGTTTGAAGATTTTGGTATTTAGTACCCATTTCCCTTAATTTTGTAAAAATTATAAAAAAATCAACATCCGCCACTATGTAATACACCCGACGATATTAATGTAGAGGCCATTCGGTGTTACTATTGAAATGTTGTAAATGACGTTACTCCCAAACAAATGGTTGGGTATGCGCCAAAGTGGCTCGGAATGATTTCCCGAGGAACTGATTCTGTTCATCGATAATATATAGGTCAATGGACATAAACAGTGATAAAGGAGTCATTTAAAATCATTGCTCATGCTTAAGACGGCGCTTTTCAAAGACTACACATTCCAAACTGAGCTACATAGCTCAAATTCTTTGTGTGCAAACAAGGATTTTAAATTATATGCAGTTACTTACCCACCCTATTAATCACTCCCCCTAGATCCCAACAGCTAGCTGTTGAGATTTAGGGGGAAGTGAGTAATAAAATGTCAATGTGTTTTAGTACAGAATCTTAATTTCAAAATGCTCCGATTGAAATGTAATACGGTACATCTCAAAAAATTCTCAACAAAAAGATTCTGAATCAGTTTATCACCCCACTGGTGTATCACTATAGAGACACAGTGTAAAGTATGCCCAATACCTATGACACCGTCACCAAATGCATTTTAGAATCATTCATGACCAGACGAAGAATTGACTCTATCCAATCACTTGTCCCGAGTTCGAATTTGGTTCTAGTCTATGCATGGACCGAACTTATAAAAGGGTGCATTTGACTTCCAGATCCATCGTCACACTCATAGGTTTTCCAGCTAGCTCCGGTGTTCTCTTCCTTTCCAAATGGGTATTTCGGTGATCAGAAACTCCTTTTGTCAATGTAATTTAGGGAGCTGATTTTATAGAGTTTCATGTTCATTGTTTGAGCCAGCCGGTACAGTTAGGTGGCAGCAATGGAATGTGCACACTACAATGAAGGTCAACAAAACAAATCGAATCTCTTCCAAAAATGGCATATCGACTGGCGGTCCAGATGATCAAATAAAGAACCTGCAGCCTGTATCCAGGCAATCTAGAAACCGACTCAATGCAACTTCCCGCTTATTTCATCATGACAGATCACAATGCTAAATTTGTCGACACTCGTCACTAATGAGGTTCTTTACTATGATATGGTCCATTGACCTAATCAAATAGTTTAGCCTTAGATAAACGTGGTTAGGGTAAGTACAAAGAAGAGCGCCGATCATTACTGAATGGTGACGTCGTATTTGTGATACATTGGGGAAGATTTCGGGAACATTGCAATGTGTGTTAATGACGTTCGAGAGACTTCTTAGACCTCAGGTGGTCAACATTATATGCGCAATGATAATGGGAAAATCTGGGATGGTTTCGGCTATTGGAGCTAAAAACAGAATTCAAATCAGACTTTCGTTGGTGAAGGTTGGTGTTGTTTTTGTGTTATTAAAGTTGCGCCATGAGTCAATCCCCAGATATTGGGGGTGAAAAAGTACTTATAAATACTTAGTATATATGCGCGATCTAATGTGACCAGTGAGAGTACATTGTGTCGGTGTCACTGGTCAATTCTGAGACAAGGTCTCATCTATGAGGGTGACGTGAACGTTTACTATGCTGAACATTGCCAATATGCATGGCTATTTCCGACCGGGAACCCAAGTTTGTATTGGGAAATGCAGTGGGAGTATTAATTGCTGTCATAATTATATGCGCGGAATAAGGTCCAGTTGCGGGCCGCGGTCAAGCAAGATTTTGGCATGACACGTACAATGTAACACACAAAGATTTACTGCTTCGCGGATTTGTCATGGACGTATAGAGTGAAGGCCAACAACACACGAGTTTCAAGACCCTATCACGTTGCCGCCTCTTGTTATTAATCCCCATTTAGCCGGCTTAGATAATGCGATAATCACCACTCCAGCAGGAGTGCTGACTGATGGCCTCCTTTATTGGTCTTTATTGAACATCCATCCTATAAATTGTACCTACAGTATAGCTAGGATTTATTAACTTTACTCTTACCATTGGTATCAAAATATGTGAAACTAACAATCACGTCACTATGACGTCCATAGGTAATAAGTGTAAAATACTGCATATAGGAAGAAAACATTGATATTTTGGCAAATTGTTGTAACACGTTAAACATTTTCCATCATGTATAGACATTATGACGTCATTATGACTGGTAGTATGTTGGTACTAAATCATTTTTGTATCAAAGGAAGAGAGGACCTGCATATTGCAACTAAAACAAATGTGTCTGTGACTGTGATATTCCTGTGTCGTACTAGGCGTGTTGGTATTTCCCTCCTGAAGGGGGTGGGGGGGCCGTGGCGTAAATTTCTTTTTGACATTGGGGGGGATGGGGTTGCCTGAAATTTATGGATGACATGGGGTTTGCTGAAAAGATCCATTACTAAAAATGTGGGCGCGAAAAATTTTGCCATTTGAAGCTCAATCATTAAATATAATGTAATTTGAACAAATGGCGGCGCACAGAGCGCGCGGAAATTTACTCATTGTTTAAACTATTATGGTAAAATATGAGGTTTATTTGGTCCAAAAACACGTGATGGGTATCAAAATTGGGGGAGATCGTATTGAACATCCCCCCTCATCAACATATTGGGGGGATATATTCCCCCCATCCCCATCGGGATTTACGGCCTATGGGGGAGGGGGTGATTGCCACCCCACCCCCTATCCATCACTTTGGGATCATCCCTTTACCTGTCCTATACCCCGGTATGTTTTATGGGGGGGGGGTGCATGAAACGGAACATAACTGTCAATTGGTAATTACTTAACTCATTTGACCAACAACCGTGGTTTTGGTTGGGGGCGACAAGAATAGCATACGACGGAAACAGGGTTCATTACTTTATAATTATATAAATTTATTAGGTAAACGTATGACTTACTCACATTCATATTTCAATGAACTACCTTGAATCAGTTTCGACATGGTATCGGCTATCCAAAGCCACAGCGGTAACCAAATTCAACATAACCGGAAGTCAAATATAAATTTTTGTGGGTTTTTGATGTACAATTAACACGTGTTGGGCGCGCTTGGGAACCCGTTTAGAAGTTATAACATTGTTACAAGTACTTTGAACTTTCATAACACGGTTTCCTTCTTCTCAAGAGTCTGAAGTGATCGGAACATTTCAATATATTTTCACATAAGTTTTTACAAAACAATTACGGTCACAAATCACCCAAAAATGCCAGCTTATTTTCTACAGTCGTAGCTCCACAAAGGATGACGGATTTCGATGGGGTTTTCGGTCTTTTTCTGAAAAAAAATTCTCCTCTATTTGGTGTCAACAACTTGCCAAAAAAAAGATGAAATTGACTGTAATTGCCTTTCCAAAAACCCCTACCGTCAGGGGTCCCAAATCCGGGTCCAATTACAAAGTTTTGTGGACCGCTTTTCACCTAGTCACTGCATATCTCAATCGACCGCGGCAAAGAGATTATGTATCACAAACGGTCTCGGTGTATGCACAAGATTCACATCGAGGCCTACTTTTGTCCGATATGAATGGTTAATCGAATTGGGTAATTGTTGGTTTTTCGCTTGTTCGTCCTTCTCTCTATTAGGTCCATGGTTGTGTATACTGCAACGACTGCCAACGAGGTTCATTTAAACTTAGGTCAGTCAGCCGTGGCTTGATCGAGCGCTATAGATAGCCGAGAGTCTTATGGTTATTTGCTTAAATAGGAATGTACTACACATGCGTGAAGTACCGTCGATGACTAGCGTCAGTGACAAGAATCGATTTACGTATACATTAAACATTTATACAGACTTCAATACAGTAGGTTTGTTTGTGTGGTCGGACATATCATGTACAGGGCGGAAAGTATCGCTAATCTTGACAAACATATTTTGCCAAAGTTTGCAATCTCAGCATATCAATGAACTGGGTCTTTGGTAAATCAAATACCATTTTTCTAAGTAGTTAAATTATCAATTCTATATGAAGAAAAGCTAACACTACAACACCGAGATCGACTATTTTGTTACAGATATTAATAAATTTGAAACGAGGATCGATTTTTAAAACAGAAACAGCAAAGTACATATCATATATTTCAACAAATGTGAACGACTTCTATACTTACCTTTAAAATTTCAAGTGTCATATGAAAAGGTATTCTTGTAATAATACTGCGATCTACAAATAGACAAAAACCGATTCAAAAGTGACTGTCGTATAGTGCTAGTAAACCTCATATTTAGTTTTCGAGCGCGTTCACAAGCGCAATGTAAATCGTCGTGTGAGTGCAATAAAGTCGTATTTGCCGTTTTGTTTTCAAAATGTTTTTGCTTTCTATTATTTTGAATGTCTTCTTTCTTTCATAAAATATGTTTACTCTGATTTGAGGCTGGCAATATAGCTTGAATTGTGTTTTTAGATGTTCTTTAGAAATTCAGAGGTGTTTTCTGTCTGTGTGTGACCGTTGGCTAATTTTTCCTTGATGAATGGGAATGGTAAAAGGTTTTCAAATTTGAAACTAGAGCATGCTGTTTTACCAAATGAAATTTACCCTAAAACAAAGCTGAGCATTCGTAATTAAAAAAAAGGTAGCTGTCTTGTGGTGTAACAGCATTGACAAAACACATTTCCGGATCAGAATGCCTTCCAAGCTAAAAAAAAAAAAAAGAATGAAAGTAGACCCCAAAACTGGTGGAGGCATCGCACGGTGTGACCGATGTCTCTAGATTTGCCTTTTTTGCGTATTAAACATGCACCATCAAAAGAACGTTAGCTGCAGCTGCGTCAAAACCTTAGCTGCAGTTGTTGGAAATAAATGAATTTTATCTGACTTGTATTTATTGATGGCAATAGAAATGAAGCTACCAAACATGACCACATGAATCAGATGGTAGAGCACCCATGGTAGAGCATATCTTTGAGAAACAGCGCAATGGAGCTAACCGGAGGATCTAATTTACATGCGTCTGGCCTGTTTTGTGCAGGATGGAAGTCAGCTCATGAAAGAGGAATAACTCGTAACTGGTTTCAAGAACTTTCCCAGCCGGTTAGTTGCAGTTGCACTTGGTCATAAGAAGCATGACAGCCGAGGTCACCACACGTCAGTCCGTTAGATTTGGTTTAGGGTGACTTCAAATTTAGAGTGTACAGCGAAATTCCTCCAAGCACAATGAAAAACTAAAACGACGAATTTAAAATGCCTTCACCGCAATCAGACGAACACGCCTGAGGCAACGAGCAGTCCCATACATGCAAGACAGGGCATTGACATGTATTGTAAAATACGCATAGCACTAAAACTGAGTGTCCCCCATGAGAGAGTGTCCTAGCTACCATAGCAACATGTACAGAATAAACCGTGACCTTGTAGACAAGATCATTTGGGTACAGTGCTGAAACAAATGATGCATACAGCACTCAATGTATACAACAAGAGACAGATGGGATATAGGACACCGTCTCCAATGGGGCACATCATGGGATCAAATTAATCCTGATTTTTTTTTCAGGATTATTTTTTTCACCAGATAAACACACATTCTCTGGAGATCGGTGAACAATGACCTTTAACTTGGTTCATTTTTAAGCAACCTGTATAATATCAAAAATTTTGACATTTTTAAAACTCATATGTTAATGTTATGTGACTGATATGATCATTATTTATCTAATTTGTCAATTGACTCTTCTGGCCAATAACGGCCTTTTGATCATCTCCTCCATATCATTACTACTATATTTTGACCTGAAAATGTTCTTTGACCTTGAATGTAGAGATCACCCCAATAAATATCATTATATCATTCTAGCAGGATATGGCATGATAAATTACTTTGCCCAATACTACTACTACTACTACACTACTACTACTACTACTACTACTACTACACTACTACTACTACTACTACTACTACTAACTACTACTACTACTAACTACTACTACTACTACTACTGCTGCTGCTACTGCTACTGCTACTGTTATTGTTATTGCCACTGCTGCTGCTACTGTTAAGGTCTATTCTTACAGGCCATCTACACTTCACTTAATTCATAGGTTAAGGTTCATTCATCATCTATCACTCAACACAGCAGCAACACAGTTCAAATTGCATTGCGCTGCAGCAGTTGTCTTGAGTCAGGGACGGTTTTCAACCATTTTGAAGTATGAATGGGCCTTCACTGCTACTGCTACTACTACTGCTGCAGCAGCATTGTTGTTGCTGTTGTTGTTGTTGCTTTGATGATGATGATGATCATGATGATGATGATGATGATGATCATGATCATGATCATGATGATGATCATGATGATGATGATGATCATGATGATGATCATGATGATGATCATGATGATGATCATCATGATGATGATCATGATGATCATGATGATGATGATGATGAAGATGATCATGATGATCATGATGATCATCATCATGATGATGATGGAGATTAAAAAAAAATATTGCATCACTTTCGTTTATATCATTCTGTTTTCTTACAAAGGTTGTAACGTGGGTGCCTTTTTCGGAGCACTTTTTGGCATTCTATCAATCTCAAGCCTGACAGCTATAGCCTTGGATAGGTAAGTAAGGCTTGTCGTGTCATTAATATATATATATATATAGTTTTCAATATAAATTTATTTTCACTATTTGATAATTAAATATGAAGGTCGAAAATTTTAAATCTTTCCCACAGGAGGTAAGTGCACAGTATAATATATTAAAGCCGACAGTTGGTGGAAATTAAGGTCCGTACGTACGAAAGGTTATGCCAGGTTTAAAGTTAGACCTGGTCTAAGTCAAAATTAGTTTTGTCCAAAATTGACAGTTATTCACATTTTTCGTAAAGTAACTAGCAAATTTCAAAGATTAACTTGCACATTTCAAAACAAATACAAAATACCTCATGTCAATGCAAATGAAAATGGCTTTTCTGATTGGACTAAATTGCACTTAGACCAGATCTAATTTTATACCCGGTGTGAAAGCAGATATAATCCGCCAGGAGCTATAGTCCAGGCTCACAGGCGCCAACGAAATACAGCGTGAAACTATGCTGCGTGAAGAGTCAAATGAATCGAGTGGCCTATTCTTACCGTTGTGAGTGGACTATGAGTCCTGCGAACTTTTGTGCATACGGACCTAAAAATGACTTTCTTGTTGTGTTGGAACTTTCCAAACGGCTAACTTGTACTGGTACTAAAATTCATAATTGTTAATAACTGTAGTGGTTTGTATCAAGAATAATACCATCGGAATCATCGGAATCTATGACATTTTACCAGTTTTTATAACACGTGACTTAATTTTAAAAACGGACGACAAAAAGTAGTTTGTTGTTTAATTATCCTTCAGGAGGAAGGTATCTAGAAAAATATATTATCATATATTATTCTTACTGAATTATTATAAAATCTATAAATATAAAAATATTAAATATTATTTTATTTTGTTTGAAATAAATATATCCACATTTTGCCATTTTAATGCCTTTTGCTTGATATAAAAGTGTACTTTTTATATACATGTATCTCAAACCAATATGACAGGGAAATATCAACACCCTGTATATACAGCTCCCCTCAGAGGAGTATTTATTGCAGGCGTCTGTAAATACTTACAAATACTTACAAATCAAGTTAAATAAATAAAGGATAACGCACAACGTTCAACGCACAAAAACAGATACAGAAATAAATTGCTTTGTTTCGCCGAAGGTAGTGAGTTACACTACTAAGTTATAGTTGAAGGCACTATCAAAGAAGATTTGCAAAATCAGAAAAGCGAAAAACAAATGCATCTATGTCTTATAGCAAGCGTAACCCTCAGCACATACCCTACGAGTGACACGACCAAAAAGCAGCCTAATAAGGACATATCGGATATTTTAGTCAGTACTGTCCGTAAGAACGTAATTGAATGAAGATTCATATCTACTGTTTTCTTCCTTTTCTATCAATTTTTCAGTTGAAAATTAACTTACGAGAATTCTGCAGACTTATCCTACACTTCGGGCGGATCACTGATAGTTCCTTTAATGCTTAATGCTTAAGGAGATTCAAAAATCGCATTCGTTTTGTAATGAATGATTCTACTAAGTGTTTAAGTGTTATATTGTCTGCAAGTGTTTGAGGTGTTTTATTGTCTTCTGTATTTTTTAAGACACCTTAACGTACTAATTCTACATTTACACACAATTAATGCTCATATATAATAGCTCTATAAAACAGCTAGTGGATCAAAGTGATACAGAAGAAACCCCTGAACCGATGTACTGAATCAGTTCAATTTACGTAAATCTATCATCATCGCCTTAACACCTGCATTTATATTGTAGTTAATGATAGCCTGAATTACCCCTGGCCCTACCTGTCTTTCATACAATGTATCTGGTTAGCTATTATTGCATTTCAATAACAAGTTGAGTATTTAACGTTCGGCTCTCTTCAACTTTACCGCCATTCTAACCATGTACTGATTGGCTACGGAAATCACGTGAGCTCCATTGCGACAGATTGGTAGGCTACTCACGGGGTCAAATGAAATATTGGCTTTACCTTTTATAAGGTAGGTGACCCCAGGGTTGGGCGGCCAAGAAATCCCAATTTTAGACGTCGCCATTGGTTTAACACGTAAAAGCTAAATCTGGATCAGGGATCTGGATGAAAAATTCTGATTTTTTTTTATATGTTGTCAAGGAATATTTCTTATTCCAAAACCGTTGGAGCTGAAGAATCAACTCCAGTTTAAGGGTTGTTTCTGATGTTTTGGTATGAATAATGTGACAGGGCGAGGTCGTATGTGGGTCATAGGAAACAAAATATGACCGATCCACATCAAAGCAACCCAAATTGTTTTGTGGTTTCCATCCGTATTGCTGTAATTTTCTTTTGATATTTTGGTGTGAGTTAGCAAATATTGAATGAGGTTTGGCCCCCATCGTCTGGGTGCTCCGATCGACACCCTCGTCCCCCGCCCTTTAATCCAGCCAATTTTGGTATCACTCACACACATACACACACAGACCCTGTGTTGCATCACATCACAAGCGAGACTAAAAAATGAATGGCCACATAAGTACGTGAGTAAGTGACAAAGCGAGGTACCCTCGGAAACTCCTTCTATAAAGGCACCCCTACGAATCAAAGAGAGGTCTAAAAACGTAGAGACATAGCGAGGAGCCCTCGTCTATTCGTCGTTTTGTCCTCACTCGCTTCGATGTTGGAAACTTGTTTTTGTCTTCGCTTTGTATTTTGGGCACACACACACCCAAACACACACACACACACACACGTAAGAAATACACAACAACGCCCCCCCCCCCACATACCAAACCCTGTCCATATTGACCACTTTATACATCATTTTATAATATTTAAACAGCTAGACCGATTTTGATGATCGTGTGTTTTGCTAATTATGTTTTTTCCATATTTTTTCTACACGTAACACTTTTAAACAAACGGGCCCACGAATCGTGTCATCCACCTTTTAATCTAGATTGTGTCCATGGAGGAGCCATAAACCATACTTGAAAAAAATGTTAAGGTACTGCATTAACAATAACCACTAATTCTTATGCTTATTATTTTGTTGTTATTATCCATTATGGTCTCCTATATTATTATTTCTTTTACAGACACTATGCAATTTGCAACTCCATTATCGATTTTCATGAAAAGAAGAAAACAATATATCGTATTGCCGATCTTTTGTTCATGGTCGCTATAGTAATAGGATTTACAGTTTCTTCTTCTGGGCAGCCTTACCATTAGTCGGCTTGGCGACCTATTTGACTTAAGGCTATGGAAGTAAGCTTTAACATTTGATTACTTGGATCAATCGTTAAGCACAGTCTATATGTTGGATTTCTATTCGCTGGTGCCTTTGGCATTCCAGTTACCAGCCGTAACGGTTTTGCTAACAGATTCTAATTGTTTACAAAGTGGCATCGCAAGTCGAAAATGCTGCTTGAAATGACACAAACAAAATAACATTTACAAAAACAAAGACGAGATCCAAGTGGCAAAACTGAGTTGTATTCTGACAATTTTCTTCTTCTTATTTCATAGGACACCTTACGCGCTTGTAGCTTTCATTGGGGAATATGTCGCCAATCGTTCATTTTACCCAAGATACAACCAATACCAAGTTCTTTTCGCGCCACAAGCTCATCAGCCGCCTGGAACCCGTTTATATATGCTATTAAACATAGACGTTTTAAATTTGCTCTACGGACCCGATGGTTGTTCAACGGTTGCTGCGAAGGCATCCCCCGGACACTAATTTCCTACTTAGATACTTCCGTGGATTTGGTCAGAGACCTCGTTCGTACCGACATTCCACAGATGATTCGTAAGATGTCTTCAAGTCAGGGTCGCGAGATGGTACAGCACAATGTAATGAAAAACGCAAATGAAAAGTGTCTCGGTCATTCAAGCAATTACAGAACAGCAAAAGTACAAATTTAAACCGAACTTGCACGTCTGTTTAGCATTTAAAGGTAATTGGGTCTTTAGCCGTGGTTTAGTTTTATTGTGGATGAATTTTTAATGTTTAAAAATATAATTTGGATTATATTTGTTTGTATGTTTGGTTTATTGGTTCACTACATATCCCCCTGAGAAAAAATCCTGATGTTGCTCAAATGCTTGCATCATGCTGCCCCATAATCATAGGAGAGTATGTTGTAATTTCTAATTCTGCCGCCCGTTAACGGCTAAGAGAATACATTTTCTGCAGAAACCTAATTCAGTGGCTTTTTAGACATGCGTCCCAAATGCTTGCATGTCGTTGGGGAAAGCCACCTAAAATAATACCAGCAACGACTAGGGTTTGTTTGGACTAATTTGATGCATTTTTCATGCTGATTCTGAATATGCCATCCAGGACACAAAAATTTTGACCTTTTTGACAAAATTTGACAAAGTTTTCTCGTTCCATGGGCGACTGGAAGTGTTTGTTTGCCGTGTTCAAAGGATTAATAAGTGCACCTAACTGTACAACGTTTTTCAGATATATAATCTTTAATCTTTTTCAGGTATGTCTAAGGAACTAGGCTGTAAGATCACGACATACCCTTTAAGTTTTTTCTTATCAGTGGCAAGACAATTGCGTACTTACATTACTACATACGTCCCACATTAAAAGAAATACAAAAGAATTTAAAAATCACCTCTCGGATTCTCAGTTTGGAGACGAGAAAGGATACCACTAATGCCAACCAACATAAACAAATTATATCCAAATTTTTGCTTTCATATGTCGAAATTAAAGAGACATGAGATTTCCAGGAAGAACGCCTTCAATTTTTCTCTCGACAACCCCGGTTTTTACATACTTGGAATACTGCTAACCCAGTATTAGATCACACCTGAATTCAACCAAATACTGGCGTCTTTATGTAATAAGATGATAGTGAGTATTTTCTGTCGTGCACGACAGAAAGTCAAGCCATGGTTTTCTATAGGAACGATTACGATAGAGGCAAGTTTCAACAAGGTTTGCGGTTTTCTTTTGCAACTGTTTTAATAAACCTTCGAAACGTTCTCGGTAGGTGGTCTACAACCGATCCAGTGAAATTTGAGAGAAATTCGTATCCTAATAAAAAAACTCCTCCTGTCACTTTAACTGAAAAAAAAGATATCAAAAATCCACACATAAATTTAAACTCTATAGTGAAGATTGTAGCTTCAGAACTGTAAAAATAAACTGTCCCGGGTGAAATGTACCCGCACGATGAAAATGATACACAGCATGTTCAGACCCATAACTCCAAAACTCCAAAATATTAATAAGGGAGTGTTCATAAATACTTTGGTGGGGGTGGTGGTGGGGGGGGGGGTAGAGGTGGAAAGGTTGGAGCTTCGGACATCATTTTTTGTTACTCCCCCCCTTTTGGGGATCGAAATTTTTTTCGACCCCCTCCTGTTAGAGTCTCCAATGTCCCACCCCCTTATACCTTCAGGCAAGAAAGTAGCAAATTGAAGAGGCATGTATAGAATCTCTATAGGGGGCTGACCAGGGGTGGTCATATGTAAGTATACCTTGTGCATTAATATCTCAATTTCTGTACTCTTGCAATTTAAAAAAAAAAAAACGTTTGAGGAAAGTTGTTTGAAAGAGAATGATTGGTGTGGATGACCCTGCCCAGATAACATGGAGATATTGGGCCAATATTGGCCCAATATATACTCAATATCGGACAAGTATTGGCTACAGTTATCGGTCCAATATTATTTGCTCACCGGCCCAAAATTGAACCAATATTGGGCCCGGGCCGATGTTGGCACAGTATTGGGCCAATTCTTGGTAATAGATATTGAACCAATATTGGGAATATATCAATATTTTTATTGGCAAAATAAATATATTTTCAACCTGCTTTATTTAAATAAATTAAATAATTTGAGCTAATCAAATAGTTTTTTTTATTGAAATTGGTATTATATAGTATAATATTTTTGAAATATTGTGTTCTGATCAAAACAATCGTCCATTGAGAAAGATTTTAAAGCGTATTTTCTTATGTTTTTTTATTGTTTTCCTCACCCTGCGATATTTATTGCAAACAATTAGCCTTAACACTTAACATGGCATAAGGGTTTGCACCTATCCGTTAGTGCATAACGGGCGGGGTCCTAGGACCCCCCCTAATATAACCACTTTCCTAAAGGATTTTTTAGATAAATCCACCACATGTTATAAGGCTTCAAAGACATCAACTAATAAAGAATAAAAACTCAAGACAGTTGCTTCCTATAAAAACATTAGGGCAAAACATTGATTTTTAAGTCGCGTCAAAATGTGCTAAAAAGACACTAACGTTTGTTCTAGCTTTCTACGGCATTGCTTCCCCTAGACTTTTGGCTGATTGCTTCATTGGTTGAAGAGATGAACTATATTTACCATAATAAGCACAAACATAAATGTCCTCATGCCATTTTAATATTTTTGTTAGGGTTTATTTGTATAATTTGACCATAGGTTCCTAAAGTAAAATCGCTACAATGATGATGTACAATATAATGGCTTACCAATTGCCTAACTAGTCAGTGCAGTTCAAGTTCAATTTATTTAGCAAATATACAAAAAAAATAAATGAAAAATATATATACTTCCTAGGACTATACCGATAGACAAACCCGAAGGGCTTATTTACGTCGGAGCTTTTTAACGAAATTATAATAATGTACAAGAACAAGTTTGATCCAATCCATATAAAAAGTACATAATATGAGCGATAAAGGCTAAAACTGCTTCTACATCCTCCGCACCCGCAACGCATCACGAGCTATAATTTATTCAATGAAAGTGCACGTTAATATAGGGGCGGACGTGAAGGGTATAATGCAACACATGCCACGAGTAGACAATGTACAATATAATTTGAGAACATAACTTTTGAGTGGCGATGCACATAAAAAAAATCTTACAGATGGTGATATTGTGTGAGTATAAGTAGTACTGATATAACCAAAAAAAAAAAAAAACATAAAAGCCATCACACCCGAAGAAACGAAAGAAGGTGATAAGAATCTGATACTCAATAGATTTTTCTCAACGATGGAACTGCACTGAGATATGATAGTAAAAGAAAAGAAAATGATGATGAGGGGGGTGAAAAAGAGAGAGGAGTACTAATTGAGGGGTGAAAAGTGCGGAGGAAGAGATCATATCTTATAAAGGCAATGGAGGGATTGTATTCAGATGTGATTTGTAAAAGTTTTTTATTACATTGATATACATTGATTAGAAGTTCATTCAAGTTTTAGCAAACCCGTGGTAACTGAATATAGTTGTTTTCCTTGATAGTTTTGGTAGAGGAAGATGAAATATGACGCAGCTTGTCTAGTATTATCATTATGAAATTTGTCATTTGTCATGAATAAAATTAGTAACGTTTAAAGGCAAGTTATTATGATTCAATCTGCATAAAGAGTGCTGTTTGTAGTTTGTTATGTCAGTTCTTTTTAGTGAGGTTTGAGTGAATAAATAAGGGAGTGTGTGAGGCCCTGGAGGGGAGTTGTGATGTTACAGAATGTCCCATTTTTGAGTAGTATTAAGTTGATGGGAGTCTGGAACGATAGTCTGACTATACTTTGCAAGATTTTTTTAATTAATCATTTACTTTGTTCTATGTCACTAGGTGTTGCAAATATGAAATTTCAATCATCCAGTAACTCTAATAAATTTTTCATTCCATTTTTGTCATGGGCACTCTCCGTTAGTGCATAGGGGGGGGGCTCCTAGGTCCCACCTAATTAACGCAAAACACGCAGATGGATTTGCATTTTTTTCAACCCATGCAAGCGCAACTAAAGTTAGACAAATACAAAAAATATAAACCATAATTGCAGCGTTAAAAATCGCCGCTGAAACTAAAGTTGGGTACCTAGGAACCCCCCCTTATGCAGTTAAGTGTTTAATGCCAACGGTACCCATAATTGGCTCTAATATTGGTTCTTGGTCGATTGCCAATATTATGCGCCAATATTAGTACCATTTAAAAGGATGCCGATATGAAGGCGATATCACATTTCCTCAATGGAAACCAATAGTGGCCCAATATCCGTTAGCCACGTATGGCCGATGCCCAAGATTATCCGATGTGGAACCATTTTGTTGGGGCAATATATGCGTGCTATCCTGGGTTAGGTCCTCAGCTCGTAAGGTTTTATTGCCTTATTGCCCCGTCGTGAGGTGCCAGAAAGGCTGTTGAGGAAGTTATTCTATATCCAAAATTTTCCGCTGAATAATCAGAAACATCGAATGTGCTTGCATAGCGCAGGCCGCCGGTTGTGGGTGAAAATGTACTTTTTTTACTATTTCATCACATTTTTGAAGAAATCACCTCAAAATTTATTTTTGTCATAAAAACCTTTATTTACATCCTAGGAGATATTTTTGTATCATATATAAGCCAAAATTGTACGCTATGTAGCACAATAAACCATATATCACTTTATGTTCTTTTGTTAGCTGAAAAGCCATAATTCGTAATTTTGGGCAAAAAAGTTTTTTTTGGCAATTTTTGAGCAATTACAACTTCAAACTATCCACATAATTTTTGATTAAACTGCAATAAAAGAATTCGGAACTAGAATCCTAGGGACCATTTGCTTACTTTTTAACTCATCATATAATGAACATTGGCGCAACTACCAATTTGTTTATTTACAACAAAATTGTGTCAAAAGATTAAAATTACGTAAACTGACCATTTACTATAGAGTGATCAAAGAAAACTGGACCCCTGATTTTTACCTCGCCATTTTGCCCTTAAGTGGTATTATATCTCAACATAATGTGATCAGAATGCTAATTTTCTTCATTAAAATTTACAACAACCATCTTCTTCTAATCGGTTAAGGTATTCACCAAGCTTTACTCTCTTTAACCAAGCAATCGTTTTTGCGACCT
The DNA here is from genome assembly GCA_023653785.1 of Ophioderma brevispina. NCBI lineage: Eukaryota > Metazoa > Echinodermata > Ophiuroidea > Amphilepidida > Ophiodermatidae > Ophioderma > Ophioderma brevispina. The sequence goes on from JAMKCH010006142.1 coordinate 113,242, forward strand.
GTCCATGAGTCACATTAAATCCCGATGAATTCTGCATGCAGAAATTTATGGGCGGTGTTACCCACAAAACAATCAAATTTGCTCATGGATGACCTTTTGCTAACTTTCTACACCCTCCGGCAATCCAAGAAAATAATCTCAAAGTAACGTAACTGTACATATCAGGCTTATCATAAGTTAATGAACCTATTCCATACTGAAAATGAAAACATTAGATAATTAAAGCTTTTCGATATAAAGAAATGCTTTTGGACAAACATGTCAAATCTTTAAAAGTATTTTGAATAATGTCCCCCTTGCATATCTCACAGCTTTTACATAAACATACCCATTAACACAGTACTTATATTACATACTAGACTACACTCTGATCATCTGTCTTTAAATCGGAATCCATGACAGACCGCACAAAACCCCTACTTTCATTCAAATCCTGTAGCTCAGCCTAACCTACAACTGTTTTGAATGATTGTTCCAGTAAAATAAAGTTAATTTTTAAAAACAAAACAAAAATAACAAACAAAAAGATTGCTTGGATACCACATAGTTGTGCATATATTATATTCCAGTTCCAGTACCTTTCTGCGGTCTTACTATTTCCACAAAAGTCATAATTCGTGCGACACAGATTTTTGACAGTTCCAATTCAACTAATTGTTTCCTTCTGGGGCCCCTAAAACATAAAATAACAACAGTAACGCTGAATATTTTCATAACTTGTCTTTGATTAGTTTCCAGTATGGAGGGTAAGCTAATGATCACAATATCATTCCTTGATTATGCTTAACCTCCCTCTAAATAGTTTGGTTTTGCTCAGATCTTTCCCGAGATTTCCCGAGGATGGCACCCTTATTTTCCTAAAAGCAATCTGTTTTTAATATCGCAATGCTTTTCACATAATTACTAACCGATGTGAAATAGCTAAGCGTCAAACTGTAACGTTCTGCATATAGAAATCACAACTTTGTAATCGATTCAAGATAACGCTTATCAAGTCAAACGAAAATCTGAGTCATCGCTACACGTTTTGTAATTGATCATTTTGGGTGACTAATCCCCGGCCGTATCCCGACTTTGGTCTTTTAAAGGGTCGTTTTTTATAAATTTATTGAAATGGTGTGCAATGACCAGAGTGTCGCGGACTGTCATTTGCAATGATTATGATGGTGTTGGTGGTCTTTTTTTCGAATGCTTGATCAACTCTGGTTTTTTTTTCAGGCGTTAAAACATCACATGGGATAACGGTGATTGACCCCTACTACTCTCATTTGGAAATCCCTTGATTTGTTTTTGGAACTTTTCAATCCTGATTTTGAATCCAGATTCTGTTTTATAATCCATTTGTCCAATTAATTGAAAGCATTCAACTGTAATATTTATACAGAAACAAACACTAGATATAGTTTTTTTGTTAATCTTCAGAATACAAAATGTTCAGCGAAAAACAAAAAGGTTATCCTATTACCCAATTTGGAAATGAAAATTTAATTAAGTAATAGTTTTGTCAAAACCTCTGAAATCTTGTTTATTGAAATTGATCTTCCCATCTCTAAAAAGAAAACAATGCATTCTTTAAAATGAATGTTATTAGTTTTGGGATTTGTTTCGGAACCACCATGATTTCGGGAATAGTGGTTGTTATACTATTTCTTGCTTCCCTCTTGGTGGCGGAAAAGCACCACAATATGTCTATTCAATTCTGAGGAATCGGTCACCCGTTGAAGTTAAAAATAAATTGATTGATTTTTTAGATATTTTGGATGAACCTGACTGTGGAAGATTGTTCATTATAGTAAACTTTCACAAATGAACCAATCAACCCAGTTCCAAGATCTGTTTATTTCCGCTTTTCCGCGGGTCAATTTGCACAAACCATTTCCTTCCACAAGTCGTAAAGTTTGTTTACCCAGCTGTTTACTTCTGTAAGTTACCAGAATCAAGGGTTACCCTTATTCTGTGGATGTAACCAGGATGTCTCACTGAAGTGTTTATTCAATAATATTACTAAGGGATTCTTTGCGTTTTGTATCTATTTTGCGAAAATATTTGATATGAAAAACAACCAACACCTCCACATATACACTTGTAATTAATTCCAAAACTTTAATTATCAAAACTTTAATTTTTTATATTTACAACAATCAGCAGATTTCAATCAAAATAACCCCGTTTCGTCGCCTTTTCAATGCAAATTAAAACAAAAATGAATCTTAACATTGCTGAAAGTAAAGAAAACTAGTCAGCATTTCAAGGGACATTGGACCTAATTGACCCTTGAAGCCTCACTGATCTTTGATAATGGTCCTTGTGTACATTTTGTTTATATGCCATAGCGACATCAAAATGAATGTGAGAAGGTGCGTGTTGTTTGAAATCGCTTGTTTCTGGTCTTGTTCTCGTGCTGTTTTTCTGATTTTTGATAAATAAAAACATATACAAAGAAAAACACATTTAAGCACACACCACACAATATTCTGCAGATGTTCTTATAAATTGCATCCACTTGAACCCATGGACAGGTCGCAAAACCGACTACTGTATTCAAAAGAGTAAAGCTCTGGAATCTAACCGCTGGGGGAAAGAATCTCGTATTAAATTAAATCTAAAAATGAACATTCTGTTGACTCACACACATGTTGCGATATAGCCCACTTAAAGATCAAAATGTGCGAGTCAAATCAGGATCCATTTTCTTTTGACTCACTCTATGTGTAATGGTCTTTTGGGGGAGTATTTTCAGAAAATGGTGGCAATTTTGATCTTCTGACACGATTTTGTTTGTAAGAAAATGGTAATTTAGCGCATCATCCTCATTGTAATATGATGATAAAAGTAGAATGCATCCAAAGATTCTATCTGATTCCATATATTTCAGTTTTAATTACATTAGGTGAAATTTTTTGCGGTGTTAATTGAAAAATTCCAAAATTGGCCCACTTTTTTACCCAAAATTAAGGATTTTGCATCCTGTTCATCTAACAAAATTCACATAAAGTGGTTAAGATGGTTATATTTGGCTAAATAGAGTGCAATTCTCTCTTTCATTGTGATTACAAAAATCATGATCCTGGGAATGTAAAATAAAGGCTTTATAACAAAAACTTGATTATGGAGATGATTTCTTCAAAAATATGACTGAAATAGTATAAAGTCAATTTTTCACCCACACCGACGGCTGTCTGCATGCAAGACTTTCGATTTTCGGGATTCATCGGAAAATTTTGGTGATAAATACGCATTCTCGAACCTCTTCCTCAGACGGGGCAATAAATCCTTGCTAGCTGAGGGCCTAGGTGGGGTGGTTGCGGGATCGTTGTCCGTCTACCGCGCAAGCGCCGAGCCCGCACAGTCGTTTTTCCTATATCGTTTTCTCTAGCAGAGACGAAAAAACAATTTAAAATTTCCAACGTGGCTCGCATCATGATGGCCAATGGTATTACAAAACAAACCTTTAATTGATAGGTAAGGTTTGTTTTGAATGTAGCATCGAGCGTTCAGAGAGTTTCATACACGATCTTTATATCCTCATTTTTATTAACATATTTATGGCCGGTTGTAGATCGCCTGAGCTTACTTTACAATATTCATGTTTTCAAACACTTTTTCTAATGGAAAAGTGATGTTCCCAAAAATTGCAAACTGGTTAATAAAATAATGATACTTTGGTAAAGTTTTAAGATTTTGAATTGAGGCTAAAAATATCCTTAAAAATATTTTGATTCCCCCTTATACCAGCTTGGAAAGTTTGTATGAACCCCCTTTTGGGACTTTATTTTTAATCCCCATATATTTTTCCAACACCCCCCCCCCCCACCATGTAGCTATGACACTCCTAACTAGACCTTCAAGCCTTGATAAATATTTCGTGCCACATACAATTCCAATGAAAAGATTTGACACAAGAAAACCAAATACATTCCGAAAAATTTCGAAACAAATTCTAAGACCCTCACTATTGAAGGGAGTTTGTGAGTTCTTATACAGTTTTCTGATAGGTGTTAAGTCAGGGCGTATCATAAACCGGCAACAAACTTCTTCCCAATTTTGTGGTAATTGTGTAATTATACAAAATGTAACTAGTGTCATCTCAGCCACAATACCCTCTTTTCCAATGATAGGTAATTTATTCATGTGCGGTAATGGATTAACCGATTTAATCATTGTTCTTACACAATAGGACAAACTTATAGGCAAGCGGGACGAGAGGTTGAACATCACAAAGCGGCAATGGTCACACAACATCAAAATTTTTTGTGATAAATTAATACACAACATCCTAGCGCACACACCAGTACAATCTGCAATAATTTGCATATGTAGAAATATGATTTTTTTACTAATTTTGCATCAATTTGCAGAAAAGGGTGTTTCCAGAGGTTGTTTGAAGCTTTCTTCTGTGACATTACATGCAGAAAAGCTACGGACCAGTGTTTTTTTTGCATAATGGTTAAGGGTATCACTCTATTAAAATAAAGTAGAAGCTTTCCAACGTTTTTGTTACTAAGGTTGTTAAATTTGTATTTTTCATGCAAAAAATCGTTTTAAGGCAGTTCTGCAGTTTCGGTTAATTTAGCTGCTTACCATAAATAACCTTTGCATTTTTTTTTTTAAATTTTGCATTATAAAAGGTAGGAATATTTTGAACATCTACACTGCAATTTTTGAGGCACCACAAACAACACGGTTTTCATGGGAATCAACAAATTCTACGGGCCCTTGTTTCTCTCATTTTGTGTAGTAAAATACCAGCCAGGGCTGCTGCCTGTTTCTAAGTAGTAACTACTGGGGCGGGCGTGGGGGTATTAGCTTTATGGTCACGCTCTGTTGCATAACAGGACAATTCACAATTATCAGAATACCCACAAATTGTCTTCATTGTCGCAAGCATTTTTTCTATGATAAAGAAGTCCTCTCTATTTTCTATTAATCTGTCTTTCCCAAATTGTCACCATCGTCAATAAGTGAATAGCAAATGAGTGATTGATGGCGAAACGTTCTTCATATTTTTAAATAATCATTGCACCCATCCCTCAATCTTGACATTAAAACGTAATAAAAGAATATTATAATTAAACTAGAAACGTAATTTACGGATTTCAAGAGACACCAGATATGCAATTTACACTTTGGAAAAGGCTGTAATGACAAAATAAATTCTTCAATTATTTCAAATTAAAAAATCTCAAAATTTCTTACATTAAAATTTATTCTAATTGGATTCTTATCAGTTTAGATTAAACCAATTGAAATCAAACGCATTGAAATATAAATGCATAGAGTTAAAAATTTTAAGTCTAATTCAAATTTTTTCCTCCATTTTAGGCTAAGAAAATTTAGTAGATTATAAAGGAGGTATCGTGGTATTTTGGATACCTCTTTTGTTTGTCTTAATCCCTAGGTGCAAGACCGTGGTTAGAAGTTCTATGAGTCCTTATCGATTTTTTTCGACAGAAGTTGTAAACCAATCTAGAATTCTATTTTTGTACGGATCCAGACAAGCCAAGGTAAACCCGGCTCGCCCTTTCTACAATTCAATTAAAACAATGAAGAAGAATAAGAAAACGTAGAAAAAGAAATCCATACTGGGTTTGCCCAAATAAGACCAAAACAACGGTATTAGTATTTCTTGGTAGACGGATGCATGGTGAAACTTTTCTTTTCTCTAATAATATTTAGTCTTTACTTTAAAAGTACAGCTGCAGAAAACATATTATAGCCTTCAATTTGGCGAGCGAATTAGGAGTCGGCCAGATTTTGAAAATTTGTTCCAATTATTTCTTCTATATAGCGCTTTGCCTACATTGTAAAGGTGCGCATAAATCTCACTGAGTATGATTATTCCAGGACCGACATTTGAATCATACATACTTTAACACCAGACATGAATCATCATACGCGAGTCTTGGTTCTTTCATAAATATATTTTGAGTTACCACCCAGATAGCAAGCAAATGTTGGGCCAACGTCGGCAATGGGCGGCACGGTCCGAGGTCGGCAAGGCAACGTCTAGCAAACGTCGGGGTGATGTCGAAACTAATCATGAAAGTTACTTTAATTGGTTGACAGCTGGGGGGCAAAGCCAACGTGGCCCAACGTGGGATTACGACGAGAATGTGTGGATGTGGAACTTGAAAAGTGGTCATGGAAAAATGAAAATAATGGCACAGTATAGGTAAAATTTGATTAAATATGTAGTTCTGTTTGAAATTTTGGTCATTAAGGTTTTAAAAATGGATCCATTTGTTTGCGGAAGTTCCCGGGCCACTAAGACAACGTCAGCCCAACGTTCGGCCACCAACACGTTGCGAAAAATTGGGGGGCGTGGTCTTGACGAACCTCTCTTTGTTTGCTTACTAAATTTTTAATTTTTGACCATTTAATTTCTCCTGTGGTGCGACATTTAAGTTGTCTTATTTATTGGATGGCTTAATTCCATTTTTGCAGGAACATTGTATTTGCGGCTTCAAAATAAGAAGCAATCATGCACCACAAAGTTACAATTTTCCACATGTTGACCCCTAGACTAATATTTTATCTTGTCAGGAATAGATTTCGTTTTACTATAATTGTTCGAACTTGTTTCATTTTGCAAATCAACTTCAAAGTTGATGATGAAAACAGGGTAAAAAACATATTCTGTATATCCTGAATGTATTATGGAGGGATTTAAAATTCCTTTATATGAGACAGAATACACCCTACCGCAAGATTTTGATAATAATTGGCACAATTTTGAACAAAGCAATGCACTAATTGTTGACCAAACACCGGCCCAACTATAAGCCAACGTTGGCACCACAACCTATTTCTGAAGTTGTATGCAAAAAGTTCGAACTTTGATACGTTGGACCAACGATGCCACTGGCCACCCAAAAATGACGTTTGTCAGAGCGTCTTTTGCAATGTTGGTCCAACGTCCGTGGATACGTTGCGCCAACGTTGGCCCCCCAACGTTAGTCTTGCATCTGGGGTATGTGTTTTATGGCAGCGTTTTCAGAGTAAAAAGAAAACATTTTTTCCTTTTCGGTGATATGAAAAAAGAGGAGGAAAAACCGATAGAATGTCACATGATAGTGTAGTTTATTGATTTATTCGATAAACGGATTATCATCGAGAAGAATCAATTGACACCACTTTAGTTGCTAGGTTGTAGCGTGGGTCTAAATTTGTGAGGGTCTATGTTTAGCGAGCCAATCGTGATTGGTCTTCCTGGGCTTTTTTGTTTGTCTTTATAAATCGTCACATGCCATTCTGTCAGCAAGGAGTGTGGAGTGGCTTTAAGTGTGGTGTCAAAATTTCAATCGATCATTTACCATTGGAATTCTGGGCAAACAATCTGCCGTCTCATTTTTCTATTAACGGGATTTTAAACCATCGTATTTCACTCTCACAGCCACGAAATTTTCGGGTTTGGGAGGTGCGGGCTATGTGGTTTGATGTTTGAACACTGAAAATGGGGGACGTAGCCGTGGTAGATTGCGTTAGGAAGAGAAATAAATTACGGGGCAATTGGGGGCTAATTCTTTCGCGCCCCTCAATCAACAATTTATTACGGTGCGGCATCGGTTGTACAGGGCGGAAGCTACATCGGAGGTCGGCAGAGGAGATCAAGCGCAGAGTTAGATGAGTTGAATAAGTCTAGAAACGCTAGCATGACGTGGAAAATGGCGGCTCGTCATGGTTTTTTTGTATGGCGGTGGAATTGAGTGATGGTAACTAAAACAGTGAATGTCAGGGTGATCAACAACGTGATGTGAAGCTTGTAGTAGTTCAGACATGATGGGGGTGATATGAGGTCCCAACATGAGGTTGCTCATCGTCCGGGTGAGTTGCATTTAGTGTGCAATCTAGTTAGGCTAGCATTGGCCAATTTGAGTGTGTTCAAGATGTAAACAATTCTGGAGTGTCGGGTTTTTTTTAAAGTGCAACATGCCAATTCGGGCACCCGGGTTAGGGCATGTCAAAACTTCACTGACACTGAAGTAATGGCCAAGTGCAATGGGGTAGTTAACAACACACTTATAATTGTTTGGGGTTCGAATGTTATAGGCGATGTTAGTAGTAGTATTGTAAACATTGTGCCAAAATGTTTGTTCTTACAGGTATGGGGTGATGCTCTTATGACTTGTAGTGAAATTGAAAATACACAATCGTATTAGTTCGGGCACTTGCCTGTATGGTACGTCAACTAACATTTTAGGTTAGAGCGGGTTTTTGTGATAGATTGGTATTTTTTTTTTCCAATACGGAGCTTGTTTTGAATTGGGATTGGGGGTTTTTTTTTGTGTTTTGTTAGACTAGGGTTGGTGTGGTTGACCCTGACATTCGATATAGGGTTGGCAGCTGGATCAGTAGTGAGTAATAGCTGCCTATGTCATTAGTTAGCATGGTGGGATTTAAATCAAGTCTATAATGGCACATTCTAATACCCAATGCAGTGGTTTCACAGCAAAATCCTAGACCTATTCCTCATAAGGGTTAGGTGGGGCTGCAATGCTGGAGGGGCCAGTACTGAGGGCTTGCCGGTCGTAAATAGTGGTTTGTTAATGTGAATGTTTCCTTTTAAACTGCGCAATCAATTGTATCGTTGGTGATGAGCTTGAGGATGGTATTCCACATTTATTAAAATGAAAATAATTCAACGTGGTGTATGTGATTTTGGATTTATTGGATAGAGTGGGAATATGGCACTCGTGGAAAGAAATTTCATTTCGATAAATGAAAGTGGTTGTTTTTTGTTGGTAAGGATAGCAAGCCCAGACGACCGGGTAATCCAATGTGTATGCTGGAGCCACTAAGGGTGATAGGGGGCGCAGTCGAACTTTTGTGGCCAACCCTCCACATACCAGGGCAAACCTGCATCATACCAGTAATCCAAAAGCGCTTAGGGGACATGTTGTGGAGACGACTTCATTTCAACAGGTGTGTTCTATGACTTCAACGCCACAGGTTGTAACAGGGGGCAGCATGTTAAAATTCCGATAGAGTGCATTTGTGTTGAATCAAGTCATGGCTCACAATCCCTGTAAGAAGGGGCCTAGTCTCAAATAATACCCATGATGCTTTATGCCCGTGTTGTATGAACCCATCACCATCATTTTATTTTTTAGTGCCTTGTTAAGATAAATATCCTGATAACACGTCTGCTCAAATTCTTGAGAGGGTTTCTTAGGGGATTTGGTTTGACTATAAGGTTCTCTAATACATTGGATTGGACTTCATATGTAAATTACAAGGAGAGGGATGCATTCATAGGATTAATATAAAGGACTATGTCATCATTACCCTTTCTTACGTAAATTAAAGGGAGGGGATGTATCATAATATTAATATCAAGGAATTACATACATGCTTACGTTAAAGTACAAGGGAGGGGATTGCATTATAATATTACGATATGGAATTCTACATACCTTTCTACGTAAATTACAGGTGGGAGGTGTATATCAAGGAATTTACTCTGTGGCATATGCGGTTTTATCACTATCCCGTTATCAATTTGCATTGTGATAGATGTGGAAAGTGGGTGTAAGGAGGAAGAGTTTGGGTAGGATACGAAGGCCCCTTCCAGAAACCTCCCTAAATAACTCAGTATTTACCGGGAGGCTGGTATCCAAATGTACAGCCAGAGGAAATGAAGAAATGATTTACCATTTATGTGCTCATATGGGGAGAGGAATCGTAAATGTTGGTATTTTTGTGAGGGTGTTGTGCAGTTTAATACACACATTTGTCATTGCTTTTAACAACGGTGGAGAGAGGGGAGGGGGCTTTAATGGGATAAGAAGCCATATTGAACGCCCTTTTTACGTTGTTGTGGCCTTTTGGGTTTTAAGGTGGGGTCTAACTATTATGTTAATAAAGCACTTCAATGTTGAAGCAAATGTGTTTTTCACATTCTAGGATATTCCGGGTTACCTTAATAACATGGGGTTGCTTTATCACGCTTCCAGATGCAGCGTTCCTGGAAGTTGGCCCCAGCAGCAGTCAAAGAAGGGGACAGGTTCCAGAGTGTTATAGAAACTTTAAATGCCAGGGTTCAGCTTATGCTCGCTTCATACTTTATCTAAAACAATACAGTATTTTATTGACCAAAAGGGCTGTAGAGAAAGTACTGTATTTAGGGATGTTTGGGGTTGGGGTGGTAACAATTTCACAAGTAGTGGCATATATTGCTCATTCGAATGTCCATCGGTTATGCCCCTTTCATTCCATGCTGCCTTACATCTCAGCAATTTCATTTTTATACACAAGATAAATAATTTGGGGGAGCCCCACCACTAGTTTTATTGTATTTTAAAATGAAGGTAAGGATGTAGACGTTAAAAGCCACATCGTGATTCAAGGTGCCCAATCACGTTTCCTATTCTGTGCAGACTGATTAGTATCTGTACATATGTTTGTGCATCGGTTACGAGGTGGCTCTTTATTAAAGCAGCCTTTTCCTTTTTGCTTTCTCCAGAGTGGCGATGTTACATGCCCTAAAAAGGAGATGGATGGTAAAAATACTCAGGATCTGTGTTTAAGTGACATGTCATTTGTCCAAGAGGGTAATGTGAAATTGACAGTCATACTGAGGCGTTCAAAGACCCGATCAAGCGAGGTAGGGCGTGGGCATAATAATAACAAATTCTGTCCTGTGATTGCAGTATCTCAGTTTGTGGGTATTAGGCCTCATTGGCTAGGGTTGCTCTTCAGACATTATGGTGGTTAGCAGCTAACTGCCAGCGGGGTTCACTCAACGTTAAGGGATGGACTTCAGGTCATGGGTTTACCCCCTCTGGCCTTCTCTGCCCACAGTTTTAGATGGGGCAGCAGCCTCTGCTTCTGTGGAGTGGTCTGATGAGCTTATTAAGGATGGGTAGCCGGAAATCGTCTGCTTCAACTTATATTAGCCCAATCATATGTGTCATTTTCTATTAAATTGGTAAAGACATATAGAGCTGCATGCACGATTTCTCAGGTGGTATTTTTCTGTTGAGTTTCATGCCAGCTCCTGTCTGTTACCAGCTTTGTATTTCTAGTACGAATGTAGGCATTTGGGCTTGTGTGTGTACCTTTTGGATATACCCACCTCGTTTTTCTTTTGTTCACAGGTGAGCAAACTCGAACGCTGGTATTGGGTGACAACATTAAAGGTATCAGGAGCGGAAGCCACCCATCTATGTGGAAGGTGGATCTGTGGTTTGGAAAGGATTATCAGGTGCAGGACTGGGCCGGGCTGGGAAACAGACTGCGCCGTTATCTGGCAGGAAATAAGTATCCTCAGAAATATTATATTGACACTTGGGTTCAAAATGCAGATTTGTTTCAGATTTGGGGAGGGGGAAGATATGGGCAAGGGTGCAGAAGAGAATTGTAGATATTAGGGAGATCTTGCCAGAGTCGAGGAATTACTAATCTCTGGGTCTGATAATTTGCAGAAGATGAGTTATATGAGGGAAGTCAAGAAAAGCGGCTGGCAATAGGTGACTTTGAAAATCAACAAATTTGACCGTAGGTTCTGGTGGCGATGGAAAATTGCATGTAGTGAAGAATTCCTCACTTGATCAATGCTAGCCTAGGCCTTGCAGTTATTGGAAAGATAACATTCGCCTGAATTCATCTGGCAAGCAGAGTGTTTGTGAGCATTTGTCAGATGCATTAGTGTTGTTTCAATAGTCACCAAGTTCTATTTCATTATCCCATGAGATGCTAGTGACTAAAGTGTTTTCTGATCGATATTCTAACGAATCTGCATGTCACATTGTTTTGTGAAAAACATCTTTGACTGGTATAATTAGTCAATATTGGGCGTTGTTTTTTCTGCTGTAACTGAGAAAAGAAAAAAAGGGGGGTTGGGGCAAATTTCCGGATCGGAAATTTTTTTTTTAATGGTGGTTTTTTTCATATTTTTAGTTCATTTCAGCCTCAAAACACATGGCGCCTAAAAGTTAATGATTTTATGATGTGTAAAATTAAAATGCCAAAGTTTAAAAGATATTTATGATATTAGATGAAGGTGAAACTTTGGTGCAAATTGCAGGGAGTTATTCAATGTAATAAATGGATATCATGTGCGTTTAGATTTCTTATGCAAATTGCGGGGAAGTCTATTCCAATTATTAAATCATGATCGGGGGGTCTTTCTGATTCGCAAATTGCAGAGAATAATTAAGATGTTAATGATAAACTAAAATTATAATATTGGGCCCAATAAATTGGATTGGACATCATACGTAAATTACAAGGGGGAGGAATTTGGATACCTTATTACGTAAATTACAAGGAGAGGAATTGTAGTATAAGATTAATATCAAGGAATTTATATTCCTTCTTACGTAAATTACAAGGGAGAGGAATGGTTATATTAAAATATTAAAATCAGGAATTTATATACCTTTACGTAATTACAGGGAGAGGATTGTTAATTATAATATTAGTTCAAGGATTTGACATTTTTGGGAATTAATGTGGGATTTATGAAAAATGACTTTGGCATTCCATGACAGAAAATGCTCATCTAAAACAAATCGTGTTCTTGATTCTTACTATTGTGATATAAACACAAGTTTCTCAATTTGAGTTTGGTTTCAAAAACTTTGTTTCTCAGCCGAAATACGGCTATTCAGATTGAAAAAAATTTAAAAACCCGTGCTAGAGACTTTAGAAAAAAAAGTGTGTGTCTTTTTTTCAATTTGAAAAAAGAAGGTTTATCGATTCGAAAAGTGGAGAGAAGAGAAACTGGTCTTTTCGCTCGAAAACGTTTTTAACCTAAAAATCTTTATATCGAAGTGGTAAGTAGTTTTTCGATCTACATAAACAGGTTTATCATTTCAAAATGTAAAACGTAGCTAAAGGAAAAACTATTTTATTTGTGAGAGGTATGCATGCACATCTATGAGACAAAGTATATACCACAATAGAAGGAATTTTTTTTTTTTTTTTTGTCGTGGCCGAAAAAAAGGTTATCGGTTAAAAAATTATTTTGGTAATGAAAAACACAATTTTTTCTTTATAGTGTGGCATACCTAGCATAGATGGGGCAAAACAAGCTATACATAATAACAATCGTTTTATGATCCATTAGGGCAAAAAAAGAAACAAGTTAGTCTCAATTCCGGTGCTCATAAAAACCCATAAGGCCGAGGAAAAAAAGGCTTGCACAGGTGTACAAATATCGATTTTTAAGGTATTGTAGAGGACTTGTTTTTTTGGGGGGAGTGGTTCAAGAAAAAAAATCAGCGCAAATAAAGGTCTAAAAAAGCAATTCAAAAAATAAAAAGGAAGTTCCGCTTGGCGGGTATTTTTTCTGACTAAAAAAACGCATAGGGTAAGCCGAGACATACTTTTTCTGGTCTCAGCCCCTATTGCGTTGCTGTTGTTTTTAGTCAAAAAAGGCTATGCGCTACGTGGGAAATTCTTTTCACTTGCATTTTTAGACGAATTTTTACTTATTTCAGCGGCTCTATGTGGCCATTTTTCTTATCTTGACTAATTTAAAAAAAATCTCTATGCTCTATGCGAGCAGGAAACTGAGACGACCTTTTGTCTTGGAATAAGCTCATATTTGGTTTGAGGTAGTACAATCCCATGCAGGATGTATCGAGGATTTTTTTTTGGGGGGGGGGGGAAGCGGATGTTGTCAACGTGATTATTTTTTTTTAAGATAGACATTTAGATCACGGGGGTTGATGCCGCACGCAACAGTGGAGCCCACGATTACCAAAATGTCGACCTTGTAAGACAAAAAGAGCTGTTATCTTTATTCGCTTTGAATTTCACAATCTTCAAGGAACATTTTTTGATACCAATTTCTCTGATAATTTCAAAACTATTACATGTTATGATTTTTTAAATGCTCAAGAGAGTAACTTTTACCACAAAAATCTTCAAAGGTTTGACAATTTACCCCTTTTGGAATCTGTGAGCACTGTAAAGTTGAAATTCACCACTTTTGATTTGAAGGAGTATGTGATCACCTCGGATTAACACATCCATATCAATCCACTTTTCCTGAAAGGGGATGACCGTGAGGTTATATCTAAAGGTTTTTTTTTTTAATAGTTGTGGGTTTGCAACTTAGAACTCACACCCCCTCCCATCTTAAAAAAAAATCATGGCAATATGTTAACCGTTTTGATATGAGAGTTATAGATGGTAGAAAACGTAAGTATGTAAATGCCAAAATCCTTTGAAAATTAATATTGGGTTTTTTTTTTTTTTTTTAATTTAATTTCGTAAAAATGAGAAAAATTGTAGCGTTCTTCAGACAATTTTGACACTTCAGGTAAAATTTGCAGGGGGGGGGCCTATAGAGTTAATGACATGGACCTTATAAACAATACAGTTATCGGAAAGGAGTAATTCAATGGAGTTAATTGGCCTTACCTTTAAGATGTGACATTGACACAATCCCATTTTCTACAAAAAAATCTTGGTGGATGGGGACGTATCGAGCACTAAACAATTTTACACCAAAATAATTGCTAATGCTAGCCACCAAGAAAGGCCAAGATGAAGTCAGGAAAATATGTTGGTCGTTTTTCAGGCGTTTTCGGGGTACGCCGCACGAATGATATTGTAATATAAAAGGAAATGTGCATTTTGCATATAGGAGACTTAAATAATTTGATATTTGCTTTTACACGCCTTAAACGAATAATCCGAAAACAGTCTGTGTTTTTGGAATAAGGAATTTGTAATAAAAGACTCCGGAGATGCTGCACGGTTAGGTTTGCACAAATAAAACCCAAGAAATCATCAAAGTTGTGTGTAAAGTTCTCTGTAAAACCATTAAACAGGGTCACGACCACCTTATTTCTGCAGTATAATTATAACAATTAAATTATTTATGTAAGGGTGTAATTGTTAGCGATTTATAGTAGTATTAAATGTTTACTATTAAGAACAAAAATCTTTTGACTGAAAATTGAGGGTATATAGTTGGATCTGCAATACATAGGCGAAGCGGTGGTGGTGCAGTGCAAGTCGTGGGGACGTTGCATAAGCGACCTACTATATGACCACCGCTGGTTGCTAAAATTAGTGAAGAGTCGCATGCGACGTGTGTTAAATGCACCTTTCTAGTCGAGCAGATTATAGGGGTCCCATGCACCCCTTTTAAAACTCTAAATTCTAACATGATTTTTAGAATCTTACAATCTCCTTAAACAAATTTGATGTTACCAAAATACAAAAAACAATTGTCCGGAGTCCATTTGGCGGCCATCTTGATTAAGAGAGATAACCGTACAAAGTGGTTCAATTTAGTTGAAAAGTATCTCAAATGATTCGTCTCATTCATAAGGAGGAATCAGAGAATTATGAATCACTTTGGATATTTGTGATGGTCAGTTACAGAGATATGGGTTGAAATGTACTTAAAGGGTCATTGAACTTTTGATTGTTTCAGTGTACAGGAGGCCAAACTTTCGAAATGCGGGATCTTGACAAAAAATTGGCGTTAAGTTGGTTGGTATGAGCATGAGCAATCCAGAAAAAGTATATAGTTTGCCATCCATGCTGAGTTTAAGGTGGTTAAAATTCAGTGTAAAGTTACCCTTTGTTCAAATTGATTGTTTTGAATTACAGTCTATCATCTCTTTCCTAAATAAATAAACCAAAATCAAAGATCCTAATCGTGGATGGAAACTGTAACTGGAAAACTGTTGACATTTCTCGATTGCTTCATGATCATTACCAACAATTGACACCCATTTTGTCAAGATCGATTGACGCAGTTTGAAAATTTGGCCCCTGCCACATGACCAATCAAATGTTCAATGACTTATCTCACATTCACCATATCTCTAACTAAATATAGATATATGCAAAAAGTATATGATTCCATTTGAGATATTTTCAAATAATTTTAACCAAACTTTGTCATGCTAATCCTCTTAATCACGATGCGCCAAATGGACCTTAGAGGAAATATTGATTTGGTTAATATCAAAATC
Source organism: Ophioderma brevispina (assembly GCA_023653785.1). Lineage (NCBI taxonomy): Eukaryota > Metazoa > Echinodermata > Ophiuroidea > Amphilepidida > Ophiodermatidae > Ophioderma > Ophioderma brevispina. Next base: position 129,183 of record JAMKCH010006142.1, read on the forward strand.
TTTAAGGAGATGTCGTCAAGATTCTAAAAATCAATAGAATTTAAAAATGATAGTTTTAGGGGGTTGCATGGGAAAACCCCAATAATCTGCTTTAGAATATTCCCGCAGCATGCTATACTATCTCAGTAAATAAAACATTGTGTTTTTTAAAATCGGGGCATATGCCTTATCAATAAATTATGCGAATGTATTTTTTTTTCAATCTACAACACTGCGGCCTACGTATTTATATTTAAATAATAGTTAAGTTCTTAAGCAGATTCCTATATAGACTAGCTACGTTTTACACATTCACTGTAAACCGTAAGTGTTTAGATTTTGTCACAGTTTTTAAGCGCCTAGGCGCGTTCAACGAAACAACAAATCAAAATCCTTTTTTGTCAAAAGGAGGGTATTTACACTGCGTATAAATCGCTTAAAACGATGAAAAAAGTCAGCATCGTTTCTCCATTTCTAAATCGGCAATGAGAATTTCTAACGTGGACGCCTTAACGTTTTAAACAGTTAAATGTGCCACACAGACATTTTTAGAGCTAACATATAGTGTTTATGTGTCATGCGATGGCGACTCGTGTTAAAGAATCTAAAACTTTTACACGTTCATAACACGTCAGAAAACATCTTGAACACCTAAATGTACGAAATAGACATGTGCTCAAAATTGAGACAAATAGTGTTTAGCGCGTGTGTTCAGTCCCAGAACACATGCACTGTTAAAAATGTTCATTAAAATAACAGTGGTTTGATGGCAGCATGGGGAAACACAACCGTTTAAAATCCCGTTTTTACAGTTATTTGCATGGTTCGAGTCCCCTTTTTACAGTTATTTGCACGTTTTGACTCCCGACTTACTAACACTTCAAAAACGCGTTATTTTTATGATATTTTAACAGTGTGGATGTACAGTGTTGAAAACAAAACTTATATAAATAATATTAGACGGATACAAAGTTATATATAGACCGATTCTATTCCTAGCAAAATGTAAGTTGACATTGTTATAGAATATAGATTTAAGAAAATATGCGTAATATTTCAGTTAATAGATCGCAAATTAAATCGATGGCTACTTCTATATAATGATAGCGTATTTTAAAAATATATATTAGATTATTGAGTATGCTTTAATATGGCCCCAAAACACCCAAAATATTTTTCAAATTTACTCCAGATTAGGCTATGTTAGGACAAATGGTGTTGTCGAAAGGAATTAAATTTGACATGTTTACAGGGGCCCCACCCGATTACAACAGACAATTTTTCTGTGTTTCATACGAAAAACCATCACCAACATATCTTGATTCCCAAATTTCATGTGCATTCAAACCACCATTTAACGCGAGCAGTATATTTGTTGCATAATATGTATACAGATACTACTTGATATACAAAATATTTTCCGTTAACCGTAACAAGCATAGGCCATATTAAGGCTTGTAGCAGTTATGGGATAGAGCTCGCCAAAAATAGTTTTCAGGAAAATGCTAAAAATTCAAGGTGTTTATTAAAGCAAAATTCGGCTTTGATGGGGTGAATTGGTGGGTCGAGGAGAGGTCGGGTGGTACACCTATAACAATTCTGTTTCCTGAGCAGTCTTGCGCTTCTTGTGTTTACCCGACCCGGGCCAAACGTCCGGTTTGAGGAAAAACGGAGCAGTTTCTCCATCTTTTTCGGCAGATTTCCCCAATTTTTCAAAGATTTCTGCTCCCTTTCCACTCTTACACTTTAAGAAAACGTGCTAAAGAGGATTCTAAATTGTCATCGTAGGAACCATTGTGGTTCTCAAATTTTAAGAACCGTTTTGAGGGTTCCATCTTGAGCATTCCATTAGAGGCCCGAAAAAGGTTCTAGGCGCTTTATGGTTCCGAACACATACGTGAAACATTATGTAGCCAGGACCTGTATCGGGGGAGGGGGAGTTGAGCAGATGGACTTATTTTGCAAAAATGGACTCTTTGGTGGTGGTGGAGTGGGAGGGAGATTGGGCCAAAGTCTTTTGCCAATAAACAACGGCATATTTTACCAAAATCTCATTGAATCCGTATTACTTGACTCAATACGATCGCAAAACGCCAATGTTATAACCTTTTATAAACTTTTGGGATATTGGGGGAGGTTCGGACGCTTTATCGCGCGCCCCAAAGGTCACACTGCAATCTTATTCATTGCTCATCCGCTTGCAAAATGATTTTTTTAGGAACAAACAAGTTGGTTGACCGATTCATTTTTAAACGAATTCTCTTCGTTTTGTCCGGCTTCCCCCTAACAGAAACATAAACATCGAAATACACCAAATGTTGGTGGCTATGTGATTTTGCTCACAGACGAACCCCTCAATTGTTCGGGTCCAACTGGCGAAACGATCAATAAGGAAACCCAATGCGTGGTTGTTCAGTTCGCAGAGATTCGGTACACAATGCAGATTTTGGGTTTCATGCAATTGAGAAACGAAGCATTTCTCGGCCGGAAATTCAACCAACACAACTTCAAAATGCTTAACGTTCTGAAAACTCTTATTAGGATACATATTTATCAAGAAGACTGTACAATTTAACGGTATATTTAAAAGTTTAATAAGTAAAAATTAGCATCGACATCACAAAAAAAATGTAAAAATCGTGAAAATATCGACCTGTTACAACTTATATCAAAGGACTTATGTCAGGTTTCAACATTATAGTTGTTAGATCCATTGGCTAAATGATAAAAGAACGAAAGCGATAGCTCTTTAAATTGATAACGTTATAGCTATTTTTCTGTAAATACGTGCATACCTAATTTCGTATGCATATTGTATGCAAATTAGCCTATATCTATTGTTCTACATGAGCAAATTATTGCAGATTTCACTTCCAATAACTTCAAACACTATATTTTTCGATATAACACAAAATTTTGATGTTGTGGGCATATTGCCGCTTTTTTGTTAAATAAGCCTCTTTTCAGGGTCGTCCCGCTTGCCTATTAGCTTGGGACCCAGTTTCAATACAAATCCCATTCACTTGCATGATTGAAGTGAGAAGAGAGGGAAAATTGAATAGGATTTGTGTTAGCATTACTTGAAACTTGGTCCCAAGCTCACTTTGTCCCATTGTGCAAAAACAATGATTACTCGGTAACCCATGACCGCACATGAACAAATTACCTATCGTTGGAAAGAGGAGATATGTGACTTTAAGATGACATTAATTATTTTGATGTAATTTTACACAATTACCACAATAATTGGGGAGAAGTTTTGTTGCGTTTTTATTGATACGCACTGTATATTATATTCCAAGATTGCCTTAAATATTTGCACATTATTATAGACATCTCCTGAGTTTAGTTGAATTTCTCTGGTGGTGATTTTTTACGTTACCCTACTAATACACTTTTTTCATTGAACCAGATATGTCTTATACAAGTGATATATTAAACCGAATGTGTGCTTTACGGAAGTTTTGGTATGCACTGCTTTTCAAAATATCTTTGTTATTATAGTATTTGGCTGCCCGAAATATTAAATGCATAAAGTTGGGTTTGGTAAAAATATACATTGCCAACAAGTACATGAAAACATTTCCCAGCTGCAACAACTTTATGCAATAATGTTTTAACATTAATATTTAGCAGAATATTTAAAGAACATTAAATGGTTTTCTCTAACGTTTAATAACGTTTAAAATACAGTTTTAATGGTATGTTTCTTAAAAAAAAATTCATATGTTTCCCAAACCTACACATTTTAATGTTTTAAAACTTTTTAAAAAAAGTTAAATACAAAATGTTAATAAAACATTTGTTGTTAGCTGGGAACTATACATTTTACAGAAATCAGGGCACTTTTTGAGCCTTTATATAGTACATAACATTTTTAATGCGCGATACCTATTATTGCTATAAGCTAGAGTAATAAAAACATATAATATCTATACATTTGCCTAAGGAAACATTTCTTTTCCAAGGGCATTGGAAATTGGAGATCCGAATGCTTGTATAGGTAAAGTATTATTTTATCTACGAATAATTAACGCTATGCTATTGACGAATACGATATCTTAAAAAACTTCATAAATTGTAATAAATTGTCCCTCTGCGTGAAAATAGATTATAATATATTATAGAGTGTCACATTAAACACCACACAATCAGTGTTTGTGAAATAGCTGTATTAAAAATCTGTATTAAAATTATGAAAAGAGTACGAAGCCTACGAAGGGCATTTTGAAATAAAGTTATATCTTTTTATATTGTCACAAATAAAATATTGAACATTCAACCAATTTGAAAACTCGTGTTTTATTGTTCATGTTAATAGTAAAATTCAAACTCGGAACCTCACAAAATAATATCTGTTACTTACGAGTGCCCGTATTTTCTTCACCCACAATTTATATTTTTAAACCCCAAGTGTATGTCTGTAGTTCTTAATTACCAAGAAACAAGATCTGATTTTTCATAATTTTTTCGATTTCCGATATAGCAAATCACTGATAGTGCCTTTAATATGTGCGTTCACAAATTTCTGATCTCTCAGATCTCTCAACATGGAATCTCCAATAATAAATGTTCCTGTGAGGTTTTCAACATCTCTGTCAGACGCGTTGGCAGAGATAATCGTTGCAGCGCTTTCCTAATTTTCATTTTTATATCTTTGAATTTCAACCCTTAGATCGCACAGTTCTTTTTCAAGTTTCTTGTTTTACAAATGAAGTGCATCTTGATTTTTTTTTCATTCCTTTTGATTTGCTTTCAGTCCACTTATTTCAGTCTGGAGTTCTGTCACTATAGTAGATTTCAAATTACGTGAGACTCCATACATAAAACCATAGGGGTGATGGTTCAATCCTCGGCCATGTGGAGACTAGGCCTTTATTGCCATTACAAAACATATTGTGTCAATGGTACAAAGTTAATTTAATCGGCTTACTGGAACCTGATGCATTCAGTTTTACAATGGTCTGTTAATGATAGGACTTGTCAAATCCGCTTTGTGCTAATCTCTTATACAAGTTTGGCCCACTTCTCATGGCAAAATAAAAACTTAGTTGTGTTATGTGTGCATTGATATATAAGAATGCATTATTTCGCCACTACTGTGATAAAGAATGATATTTTGTAATGTGAAAGGTAAGTTATGTTCAAATAACAACATTTAATGAAATAATTGCTAGTGTTTTCATCCTGATACTTCAAATGACACATCCAAGCTATCTTAGATGTGAAACAATGTATTTTATGTCAACATTTCTTCACTAGCTACATTACTATACATTGTATGAGTACCATAAACTTTTCTACCTGTGGCCATTAAAATATTTCCCCTTACCTCTCACGGTGAATGTACAGACCTAAAACTTTTAATGAGGTCTGACTTATTTTGAAATCTACTATAATTACTTTTTGACTAATACTGGTAAGTCCTTGCATTCAGGACAAGTCCATTTGGTATTTATGTGGGGTGCCTTTAAAGGTCCCACACAAATGGTAATAGTGTGAACATTTAAGGCTATAACAGATACAGCAGCCAAATTTGTACTCAGAGCGAGTATGTCATCTGGTTCAGCAGAAGCTCAAATTCATTCAGACAGATGGAGCTACAAACAACTCCAGCAATATGCTCTGAGCGAAGTGGAATGGTTGAGCGCTCACAAAACCAAGTTTAACCCGCCAAAGTCTGGTCCAAAGCCCAGAGACCTCAGAACCGACTAATTTAGACAGAGATACTGTATAAGGTGATTTTTCTCTACTAAGTCACCTTCACAGAGGGAGATATATCAGGAGTGCTCATCTTAAAAGGGATACAACTAGGCTCCAAAGGTGACACTGACAGCGCTAGTGTTCTACCAATTAACTATTCCTCACAAGCAAAGGCGTTCTGCTGGATCTGTAGATTTACAACTTTTACTCATGCAAACTGCATATCAGACACAGGAATATTTGGGATCGGGATAGCTTGATTTGTTTTTGACGTGTCAATTTGAACATGTGGCGCCGCTTGGGACAATTGACTACAGCCAGGATTTAACTGTGACAGAGTAGTAATGTCATCCTCAGGCAAAGGTGGCTCAGTTGTGAGTTCATCATTGAAGACCTCTGTGGGCATGGAAAGCGATGGTGTCTTAATTGATTGCTTGGAGGTTTTTAATCTTACTGGTGGGAAACGTGTATCTCTACAAGGCTGATATAAGAGTAGATCACCTTGATGCAATTTCACTCTTGAGTGCTTGACTTTACAGTCGTTGCACACAGTTATAGCCATTGTCCTGGTTGAAAATATAATCCGTTAAGTGGATAGGATACTGCTGGTAGGTGTTATCCGTCGAGTGGGTTGTATATCGCACCTTTGTGATTTGCTGAAGTAGGGCAGTTCTTTAGCAATATACCACTCACAAAGTTATTAGCGTGGTGACGAATTCTGAATGCTTGCAGTGTTAAAGGTCCCAGGAAATGCAAATAGAATTGGTGTGGTTTGTGCCAAGTCTACAAGGAGGGACCAGAAACCTTTCAATATTTGGGCTGGTGATGACATTATTTGTGGCACCATTGATTTATCATAGAGTAATAGAAAATTCCAGGTGACTGGTGTGAATCTATTCATGACACGGACTGATAATCAATCACTGGTAGTGTATTGTGAGGGTTAAATTCTTGGCGATTTGGATACTAGGTATTTGTTGCCATCACAAAACATATTGTAGTCGTGATACAAAGTTGCTGCACAGAATCGGCTTACTGGAAACTGATGAATTAAGGTTTTACAAAATGTTAAAATGTTAATGATATCGGGATGGCAAGGAACTTAATCCGCTTTGCGCTAATCTTCTATTTAAAGTTGCGTTGCAAAAAGCAACTTAGTTGCGTTATATGTACATTAATATATAAGAATGCAAAAATATTTTTCAGTGTCATAGCAACTTGTGTTCAAATTACAATTAAATAATTGCTGGTGTTTTCATCCTGATAGTTCGATTGAAACACCCGGTTGAATGTCATTGTGTCCCTGTAATATCGGTATTGTCATAGTAGTCAGTCATTAATCAAAGTATTGTCAATGTGATAGGTGATAGGCATCATCTGTAGTTGGAGAGTGTGAATTCAGTATGCTGTCATGAAAATAGCTATTAAATCTATAATTAGCCATAATATCAAACACATATTGTGAAGAACATGACAGTAACAGGTGCAGATAATTAACGGAAAACGAGGTACAGAGGTCGTAAACCCCAATGAAAATGTTCACCTATTCCCGTGCTCAGAATTGGCCACAAAGAGAAAAATCATGAAATAAATAAACTGCGTTGGTACGGTATGTGCAAATTGTGATGACAAAACATGATGGATGCATATTTTATCCATTTGAATGAATTATGTGTCATGAGCACAGACGAGAATGCTACATGATGGGGTACAAAACATATTAAATCTTAAGGCTCAGTCACAGAGCCGATTATTTGCTAGAAAACCACTTCCAGATGCTCAAGACTGGTGCCGATTGGCCATTTTATAAAACCCATGAGCAGCTTTTCTTCAAGCCTGGGACTGTCCTGTAGAGACTTTTGCGTGTTCGGGACCAGCCTAAAAAAAATCGTGGCGGTTTTTTTTTTTTAATCGGGAAGGTCAGTATGGACCCATGACGGTTTGCAAGCGGTAGCCGATAAGTTGACGCGCGTCATGAGTGGTTGTGTGCAGTTGGAAAGTGGTCGGCAATTAGTCTACTCCAAGCAAAGAAAATGCAAGTCGCCGACTTGAAGTCCGTGCTGTCATGTCAAGGTCTGCGACTGATCGGCTTCATGTTTCCCCGCGTGGCGTGGTAAAGGGTTTAGGTTTTACACTCTTCTTGTTTATATATCTTCCTTTTGTAACGATTGGATTTCACGTATACATATATATTTTTCGGCAGCATCACCACTTTTACCGGCCACTTGATCACGTTTGTGTGAGGAATATAGCACCGGAATCGCCGCCCTAATCCGCCTCATTTCGCTTGAGATTGTGGCTTCTTTCCTCCGCACCATTATTATAGGCATATGTTTTAAACGTGCCATCAACCTCGTGCTTGCAAAGATGTAGAGAACTCCCGGAGAAAACTAAATTCGTAACCGAAATCCCAGAATCAATGCCATCCCTGGGCGCCATTTTGATTGTTTATCTTTGTCAAATTCCGCTGGCTAGATGGCACCGTAATTTCCCACTTCCGTCAAATCATGCCGGATGCCGAGCTGGCACTTCATGGTGTGAACGACGTGTGATCACCGGGATGGATTTCGAGTGGACACAACTTGGTGTGATACCGGATTATGGCTATTAATTTGGTGTGATAAAATTTAAGTTGTTTAGCCCGTCTGAACACGGGTTACGGCAGAAATCATGATTCCTAGTTATCAAATCAGACGACAGATGTCTTAGGTAACCCGTGGATTATGGAAATTATTTTTGGTCTTAACATCTTGTACGACCTTTTAGACACGCTGTGATCCACCGCTTTTATTTTTTTGTGGGTTAGTATGTTATATTCTTGTTGTAATACTAATGTGTATGTGTGCGGGATGTCTCAAACCAGGTAAAAAAAATCATAGAAAGCTTTTTCATGTATTATTGTAAAAAACCTATGTTCAAAATCTTTGAGTTGATGTTACGTCAAAGAATTTAGAAAAGCAGATAATAATTTTGCATTGTAGAAAGGTTTTGTAATGATGAATTACATCTCCCATTTAACCATATCATGATGAAGGGAATTTTTACTAGAACTTTTTACGAAATTTTGAAAATCCAAATATTTGCATAAATGAAGAAAAAGAAAATGCTAGGAAACATCTTGCAATTTGATCCCCTAAATGTTCAAAATAACGAATATATTAGAATGCAGGTAATTACTAGTTCTGACTATTCATACTGACGCTCAGTTGACGGGAAATAAGCAATGTCCAGTGGGTGATAACTTAACTATGCTGAATGTCAATATCAGAAGTACTATCATACAAAAATTTTGATTCATTGAAAGAAATTTTTCATGGGTGAATTAGTATACATTTCAACAACTTTAATAGGTCTTGTAGAAACATTGTTTAAAGATCAACCCCATGACTATTTCCAAATTACTATGGATATAAATTTTAACTACTAGTAATCGACTACCAAAAAGAGGTGGTGGCGTGGAATGTTTTTTATACATTGATGAAAATCTGAAATACTACTTTAAGGACTGATTTGAACCAAGTAAAGCATCCTGAAAACACGGAAAACCCTGTTTATCGAATCGAAGGGAGAATAATTTAAAAAAATGTTATAGTCGGTATGTGTAAGATCCCTGATCAAGACATTAATAATTTAATAAATTTGCCGAAATATGTGTCTAAAATTCTGAAGAAGGACAACAAACGTGTATAGTCATGGGTGGATTTCACTATTAATTATTGAATGAGGGATATACCACTTGCCTACAACTGGATTTTATAAAAATACATTGTCCTCCTTTTCATGTACCTAGTATTACTAGAGACCAACCAGAATAACTTCAAAAACAGCAACACTCATGATCATATTTTTACGAATTCCTTAACCAAACATATTATGTATAATATTGACGATATCATTGATCATCTACCAATATTTTATTTCAACAAATTTATCAATTATCGCCAGTCTGAAAATGGTGTGTTTACGGGAAATAGTGTTAAAATGATCAAAAAATATCAATGTCTCTTTGAAGCGTAGATAAGTTGATGAATGGGAAAAAAAGTTTGTCATCAGATGACGCCAATGTATGCCTATATTTTTTTTATGAACAATTTAATTCTGTATATGACGAATGTTTTCCTATAAAGCGTTCAAAGAAACATGTGAAAAAGAACAAGCCAAGATCACCGTGGATAATTTTCACTATTGGAAGGATTCGAAGAAGAAAAAGAAATTTTATATAAGGAAATCATTGAAAAATCAAACTGAAACAATCATGAAATCTAATGGTACCGTAATAGGCTCAATATTTCCCTTAGGCTAGCTAAACAAAAACTTATTTAGTAGCTTATTGGAAAAAGAAATGAAATATGAGAAACACGTGGGACAATCTTAATTCTATTCTTAGAGGTTCTAAGAGATCTTTTTCACAAAAAATTGTTAGGATAATAAAAATTTTTACTGACCCAACAAAATTGCCAATGAGTTCAATAAATATTTTGAAAATATAGGTCAACTTTAGCTGCTGTATCAAGCACGAGGGTAAAGATTTTAATTCATATTAAAAAATAACCATGATACCCCGACTGTTTTCTGAAACCCACAGAGGTATGAAAATAGTTAAGTAATCGGAAAACTTGGAACCAGAAAGAGTTCAGGTTGCAACGATATTTAATAATCCGATCTGTAAAAAAAAATCGCCGATGAAATTGCAATATCCACTCAAAATTATTTTTAATCTTTCCCTTGCAATGGTATTGTGCCAAACGACCTGAAAGTTGCAAAAAAAGTAGTTCAATTTATAAGAAAGATAGTCCTGAATGTTGGAAATTATAGACCTGTATCAGTCTTGCCATGCTTTTCAAAAAAATTCTGGAACGTATATGTATAATAGATGTTACGATTTCTTGACCAAAAAATTAATATTATTAATAAAAAACAATAGGCGTTCGAAAAAGGCATGCTACATATATGGCAGTGCTGGACTTTGTTAGAGATATTAGCGATTTTGCAATAGACAACGACATGTATACCTTAGGCATATTATGGATTGATCGAAGGCCTTGACACTATTAAATCACAGTATATTATAGACAACGGTATTCTTATGGCTTTCGGGACGTCACACCAATGGTGTACAAAAACTACCTTTCAGGATAGAGAACAATTTGTTTCCACTCAAACCATGCTGTATCATCAAATGAAAGTATCAACTGCGGTGTTCCTCAAGGCTTCCTATTGGGCCCTTTATTAGTTATTATATATATAATGATATAGGTTTTACATCTAAATTATTTATCATTTATACTTTTTGCCGATGATACAACGGTCTTTTATTCTGATAGAATATTTGATACCCTATATGATACAGTAAACAGGGAATTTGCTGTTGAAGTGCAATGGTTTTTTTTAAATGCAATAAATTTGTCACTGAAAATACTTCAAAAACTAACATTATGTTTATTGGCACAACATACAACGAAAAAAAGCAAATGTAATCGTATATTTATTTGGACGGTTGTTTGTAGATTACTCGTGTTCCCGAAGCCAAAGTTTTGAGGTATACTTCTGATGAAAATCGAATTGGAAAGTCCCAATAAATATATATGCAAGATTGTGTTCGAGAAATTTTGGTTGTCTTACACAAAGCAAGAACTTTTTACCCAAAGGTTCACTGGACAACTCTATTGCTCATTGTATATGGAATATTACTTTGGGGGAAAACGCTTAATTAAAGGTTCTCTATCCAAGTACTTAAATTGCAAAAAGGCTCAACTTGAGAATATTCAATAGTTCATATCTCTGTCATTCAAAACCTGTTTGAAAAATATAGACTCTAAAATATATTTGATTATTTATGGAAAAGGAATTGGGTGTATTTATTACAAATATTAAAAATGGTTTGCTACCAACTTCGTTTGACAATATGTTTACGGACCTAGAAAGTGGTGTTCAAAATTACATACCAAGAAATAAAAGAAATTGACCGATTGGAAATCACAAAATGAAAACTGCTATTTCTACTGGGCAAAAAAGGGAATAATTACCGATCTGAACGAAAAAATGTCACTAATATCAACTTATTCAAAAGAAAAATATCATATTTTCTCCAGAAAACAAATATACATTAAAATTAAAGCTTTCTATTAAGCCTAAATGTAACGGTAACTTTTTCGATATACTTTTATAGGCTTGGTGTTAATATTATGTTATTTGTTTGTATCTGTTTTGTTGTAATGTTAATATTTCTGTTGTAATTTATGTATGTTATATATAGGTGGTGCAACGTATTATCAGGCTTGCCTTTAGTTGTATCTCCTCCATCAATTGTTTTTTAAAGTGTATTTCTTTTGTATATTGTATATAATGTTTGATGGAAATAAATGATTGATTGATTGATTGAAATTAATTGAATACTAATAGCCTATAAGGCGCCACCACTTTTGAAAAGTGATTGTCGCTTCCCTTCATTCTTCATGGTCCCGGATATAATTACACACAGCTGTGCGTGATAACAATAGACCTAATACAAAAGCGTATACGTATACCTCTAGACTACGGCTGTCCGGAAAGTGTGTAATCTGTGTCACAGACTGCGAAAGATATTATCTAAATTAGTCCTTCGCGAGAGATTAACGCTATCAGTCTGTCATAGCGAATGCATGCAAATGAAACTAAATCTCAAATATCTCCGGAAAAAGAAGGGGTTCTATGGAGATTTTTGCATCAGAGGGTCCGTTACTTTGTTTTGTTTTGAATACGTATCGTAATTGGGTCTGAACCTATAGAACCTAGCGAGAAAATTGAACGTTTTTGTCGGGTACTTCGGTGCTCGCAAACACGGAAAAGTGAACACGCAATCGCTACGGGCCGCATCCCCCTTTCCCACAATACCTTTCGGTATTATTCCAGTCTTGAGAATTTTCCAAACGCTAGTTTCAATTTACGCCAACTTTTTTTTTCAATTTTAGAAACAGGATATACGTACTTACCGGACCGCCGTACCTCTAGACTAGTTATACTCGATTCGCGCTGATATAGGAGCTGGGGGAAAGTTTTGGGCCATATCCATTAGGTGAAATAGGGAAGAAGCATTTTAATCGATCCAAGAAGTCGCTTCGCTTCCTAACAATAGAAATGACTTGAAAGGAAAAGGACCAAGTAAAAAACTGAATTGTGTTTACTGTACTTTTCTGAATTGAACTTTGTACAGTTTTAATACAATCGATTTATAAATCATTCATATCACTTCACTGTAAAACGATTTTTAGGAATTAAAACGCTTTTTGTGGTCACTGCAAAAACGCTATCTTTTAAGTGTTTGAACATGGTTAAGAATATGACATTATAGGAATTAAAAACGATATTTAGAATTAAACAGAGTTAGCATGGAAAAATAATTTTCTGAGCACTATACATCTGTTTTTATGTTTATACTGTATGTCCTTCTACACTCTTCAGTAATCTACACTGACAAAGTAATCTTGAGACTAAAGAGTTTAATTTAGGCGACGTTAATTACAAGTTGTGTCTCTGAATTTTAATGGTTTAGGCAAGGTTTTTATTTCAAAAAATTTTATCGAACATGGAGTCAACTATTAAGAACTATGCTGGACCATCTATGAGTGGATAGTTAATTATTGTATTAGTCGTATTAGTTAGGTAACGCATGAAAGTAATGAGGAGGGCCTAATATCATTGTTGGAAGATCAAAATCAGTGTTACCATATTCAGGAATCAATAGCGCACCTGACTGATACGGGTAGTATTTTCACATTTTTAATGTAGGTTAACTTTTACCAGTGACCTCTATGTTTTGACCACTGCACATAGTATTGACCGTAGGCACACAGTATTAATAAGGCACGGGCTTAGGAAGTGCTGCAAAGATTAATGGCTGTGCGCCCTCACAAACACCTCCCACCCGTAAAAAAGTACAGGATTCGCCGCTGATTATAGGGCTGGGGAAAGAGTTTTGGGCCATATCCATTGGTGAAAGGGAAGAAAAAGAAGAATTTTAATCTACCCAAGAAGTCACTTCGCTGCCTAACAATTAAAAAAGTGATTTGAAAGGAATGGGCCAAGTACAAAACTTAGTATTTGTTTACTGTATTGTCTAATTGAAAACTGTACAGTTTTAATACAATGAATTAAACCATCCACACCACTTCCGTGTAAACACGCTGGTTAGTGTATTAAGGGGGATAGGGCTGTTAAGTTAGGAAATCAAAGGAACTGTTTTTTGCCGCTATTCTTAATGTTGTTCAAACAATATAAAAGTATACATATTGAGAAGGAAAGGCTAAGGGATTCAAATATGATTAATGGTTTTCCCCCAAAATACGATTTTTTTGAGAAAATCCTCTTAAAAATGGTGATTGTCAACTCATTTTTTTTGTTCCCTATAAAAAAATATAGAAAATGTATAAAAAGGTGCCTTGTTCGTTTTTAATATCAGAGGCATAGTGTCTAGGGTCAGGTATTGGTCCCTTTTTTCTCACACTGCCACTATTATCAAATTTAATTTGCCAAATAAAGGCCAAAATACACGTGTTTCAATTGGAAAACACGCCATTTGTTCATAGGTTGACATAAATCACGCTTTTTTAACCAAAAATGAAAAACTAAAAGATACGACCTAGAGTTCGATATGCTCTATGCGATGCATTTCATTTCTTACCTGTTCCTGATATGGATTTCAAGTAACTAGGAACCGAAAATCACGAAACGCGAAAGTGAAAAAAGAGAAATCGCCCTTTTGTCCACAATTGTCCGTTTCGCTACAAAATATAGTTTCCAAAACACAGCGTTTCATCTCTTATTTTCACACTGCTTCTGCACAAGGTCAAATACTTGCATCTGGATATTATGATCACAATTCCACAATTTATGAGGCTCAAATCGTGAAATTAAAATCCCTTCTGTTTGAAAAGCATCTACGGGGTAAACATTTTACAATGGCATAAAGTACATGGTATGCGTTCATATCGAATCGATGCATCCAGGCGTTTCTGATGCGATCATTACATCGCGCGCCGAATAGCACAGAACGCGTATGCGTAATACGCGAAATTCCCGCCTTTTGCAGTTAAGCCCATGTGATTGTTTTTGGCAAAATTCGTAACATAGTAAACAGTAAAATGAAAACAAATATGAGGAAAAATAAAAATATATAGAGATTCTGTAAAAGATTATGGAAACGAGAAAACATTTGTTAATGCCATTAAACATGAAAAAAAAAAAATAAAAAAAACGGACCATTTGACTAGTCCATGACTTAAAACCTTTTATGTGGTCATACGAAATCGCATTGTTATATAGTGTTGTTCAACGTGTACGTGTGAAGAATTTTGATTGCAAGTGGTTAAGAATATGGCAACTAGAATTAATGAATTAAAAATGATATTTGAATTAAGCATGGAAAAATAATTAAATTCCTAAACCACATTTTATCCCCCTGGCTTGAAAAGCAGAGGTGGGATATTGCGAGGGTGCGAATGTCCGTATGTGTATGTATGTGTGTGTGTTCCAGGTTTGGTTAGGTTTCTTTTTTGCGTCTCCTTGAAAAAGTTTTAAGTCCGATTTAAAACCAGACTTGGGGTGGTGTAAGGTGTGCATAGGGAGGGTTCCTTATATGTGGATTGATGTGAAGGTCATGGACAAAGGTCAAAAGGTCATCTGAGGTAATGTTCAGACTGCCATCTTGCAGGGGAGGAAGCAAGGTTTTACTGCAGTATTTGTACAGTATGGTATTATCCGAATGCTACTATCCGAATACCTCTTCCAATTTTTATGTTGTGTTTGGTTTTATTGTGTGTAGCCAAGGTTTTCATTCCAAAATATTTTATTAAATGATTACGTGGAGAGTATCAAAATCATGGCGCGTTTCAGCGCTGTATGATCGAGTTTACCCCGTATATGTCGAGTTTATAGAGCCTGCCTATCAGTTTGAACTCTATGTGCCGAGTTTCATAAATCGTGTCCAGAATAATCATGTCCAGATAAATCATGCGAGTTTTAAAAACCTGGGAAATGATTTTTTCAACATGTGCAAAACTGGACATGATTTTTTCTTACCATGAGCAAACTCGACATGTTTTTTTTACACATACACCAAAAAATCATGCGAGTTTTCCTCATGTTGAGAAAAAATCATGTCGAGAGATTTTGAAACTGGACATGGATTTATGTCAAACTCACCATTATAGAGAGAAAAAAACTCGATGTTATAGAGGGGAAAACAAACTGGACATTAGCGCTGTAAACTCGACATATACGGGGTAAATCGTGTATACAGCGCATGAAACTCGCCATGATTTGATACGTGTAGCGTGCCATAATTTCAGTGCCATGATTCTAACCGGCCTGAGCCCGCTGCTGTGTGTGGGCCCAATGAAGTTGTAAAGTTTACATGGGGGTAAACCAGGAGTAAGCCAATTGGGAATTGGTTCACAATGCGTGTGGTTACTATCTTTCCAGATATTTGGGAAATAGGCTAAAGGTCATTTATTTATTCAAGAAGAGGCACCCTTTGCATACCTATATTTCTTTGTAAAACAATTTAACTGTTTAACGATAACTTATTCCAAATATGAAATGCTTATGCACTTTCGGCGTCTTCTTGTTGTTATAATGGGAGGGTACAAAATTCCCTGCCTGACCTCTATAGGGATGGGGACTATTATACTCTCCTATTAAGGTGAACACCCTTTGGCAAAATAAAAAAAACACATAGTTTAACCAGGTTTTTAAATAACGTTTAAAAAACGCTCACAATCGCTAGGAATCTTTGGAGCAAACTCACACAGAAATCTGGTATTGCTAATAATGTCCTCGACTGAATGAGTAACATTATGAAACTTTGTGAGCTTTGAGCTTAAAGAAGAGCCTTAAGGACAATTAGTTGAAGATATGTTGTTTGGACATTTCATTGTAATCACTACGGTACTACAATCATACGATATGATATAAACATGGAAGAAGAAAGAGAGAAGAAGGAAGCACATCGACCCACTTGACTTTTGACATATCTATCTGCCGCAGACCATAAATTGCAATTGTTATTCATATTCTCTAAGGTGGCCTTTCCGAGGATAATCCTCATCCGATTTTCTCGCTCGCGAAAATTCGCAGCACAGTTCGTGGTTGTTTCTTCATTGAGTAAAGCTTACGGTTTGTGAAAGCAACTGTTAGTCCGGCGGGAGCCATAGTCCGGGCTCCATAGACGGTAACGGATTAAAGCGTGATGTAATAACTAATCTTTGGGTGAGAGTCAACTGAATTGAGTGCCTATTCCTAATTACCGTTTGTAGCCGGGACTGTGAGTACGTTCGGACTATCAAAGTACTTCTACACCGGGTCAATCGGGAATCAGCACGCGATGAATGCTGAGAAGTAATTACTCAACAGCTTACATGGAAACCGTCATCAACAGCCCCGGGGGGTGGTTATTGGATTTTGCTCTGGAACCCATGCTCGTTCCGAAAAAAGAGGGAATAAGCTGCAAATGGCAGGGACGAACGCTATAGGGGTATCAAAATTCACATAATCAAGTTCTAGTCCGTTAGGGCGTCAAATTTAGTTTGATGTGACTGGTTCTGGTTCAATGATACAGGATAGGAAAAATTAACCTAAACATATCAGCCAAATTAACCCTAAGTGTGCTGTATTCTTCCTTGCAGTAGCACCAAGTGTCAATTCTTGTATATTGGCTATTTGAAATGGATTAGAACATTGTCCCGCAATGGGTTAAATCTCACTGCAAATTACTCTTCAATCTCATCAATTTTTATTTGTTCATATAGAATACAGCAAAAACCATATGTAAATAATTATGTAAATAATGCAGTACAGGGAAAAATTAATTGTTACAATTAATCAAAAAATTTGGCATACAAGTAAGAGTGTGTATAATAAATTATAAGTGGAATTCAAAAGAGAGGATAATAACTGGGATATAGTGGAAAATATATTTTAAATAGACCCAAAACAGTAAGAAGGTCAAGTACTGCTGTACCGTAGGTGTATATTTTCACTGAAAACTAGTATAATTTCACCCCTTCCAACAGCGGTCCAATTAGGGGCCGAGGATATTTTAAATGAAAAGTTAGGGGTGACTTACGAACCCCTGAAACGAGCATGGTGCCCACGACCCCCCACTCCCGGGTCAAAAGTTCAAATTTAGTAAAAACTTTCATCCTTATTCTCACACTGGACAATATTGGGCAGTAAAGCTGAACGCATAACCATGTGTAAAGGAACTTCTTATATAACGAAAACAAACAAATACACACCGGAGACAGCCGGACATGTTGTAATATGCAATATGCTATTTACACTTTTACGGTTCGAAAGAGTGGGGGGTTGGGGTCTTTGGGGCGGGGGGAGTAATGGGATGCTCGCCGACCATCGATTGAGGCAGAGGAATTATCATCAAAGGGTCGATGTTGTTGAATCTCCTCCTTTTGTGGCGGGTGAATGGATAAACAGATTAAATAATCGGATTGTGGAAGTGGAGGTGCTTCCTTCTATCTCTTTCTTCCCATGATCGAAACCAGGCAAGAGTCGCGCCCGTGATTGCGATCCCAACCTTTTAATTCAAATGTCATGAGTCTCAATCAAAGGTATCAACGGCAGGACTCAAGTCAAGCAATACAAACCAGTCAGCCTAATTAGCATCTAGGTTTGAAGGATGTGATTTCTGACATGAAGAAAAGCATTATCAGTGGAATGATAAGTTTCTATGTAGATTGAAAAGCCTCACCAAGATCAGTGTCGCCCGAAGTGACGCTGCCTTCTCAATTTCATTTGGCAATGAATTTGATATTACATTGTTGACCCGTCGCTATCGCATTTATATGGTTGAATGGTCCTTCATAATGAGACTGACATATTGGCTAATCATGCGCACATCTGGTAACGAACAGCATATAAGTTCCGACGTTCTTAAGTTTACACAAGCCGGCGGGTGGGAGGTATACAAGTCGGGAACAGGCCGTATTTCCAAAGGGTTTTTGTTCCGAAGCTTAACGGTTATTAATAGGTTTTGTTCCGAGCAGTCGTTGTTCCGACCTTTGGTCCGAAGGGTCGTTGTTCCGAAGCCTTATTGGACCAACGACCTTTCGGACCAAAAAGCTATCGGAACAAAACGTTCGGATCAAAAACATCTCGGACAAAATGTCATTCGGACCAATGTATGTTTAAATTTACTGTCTATGGCTTAAATGTCGTGTACATAGGTACATCGAGTTTAGATATATTTGTGTTATAAATGTGGGGAGATGATATCTGCCGCGTCAGCTAAATGCGGTTAAGGTAACGCTATATGGTCAGACCCCAATTTTGACGATTTTTATATTTTTCTTAAAAAACTTGCGGCAGATTTGCGAAAGGAAAGACATGTATCTCTTACTGTGTCTTGAAATTACCCGTACTATTGCTTTATGGTACTGAAATATAGGGATTCTTTCGTAACATCAAGATAAAGGCAGTGACGAGTGACAGTAGTGTTTCCTTTAAAGGGATTTATTGGTATGAATCTATGGGCACATATATATTGAAATATCCCTAAATATGACGTACCAGATGGTTTGCATGGTCATTGGAGTATTCCTTGCGAAAAAAATCCACATTTATTCCGACAAATGTACACAACTGTACCGCAATCATGGAAGCTACCATGTTTATTCCCTGTGGTATATTTACAACGCCGCAGCGAGAATATATCCCATACGCGCATATATCACGTGCAAGTTTGCCACAAGCCTCTCCTTTTGAACTCGTTGAGCACACAACGGATAGGAGCGAAATTCGTTTAGAATTTTTTAGTGCAAAAACACTTTTTAAAACCTCAAGTGATTTGAGACAAATGTTAAGAGAGGGGGTGTTTTGAATGAATTTTTGTTGATTAATAACGGTTTTAGTTGACCTAAACACTAACAATCCATGGAAACGTGACATTTGGAAAAGGGGTCGTGTAATATTATAGTTTTATCGCAGTTGCACTGTAACCACTGCTCTTGTTACAATGATTGGCTACACAACAGGTATTGTATATTAGATGAATGGAGCAACGGGCGGGTGGCATATGGTCTAAACCGACACATACATTCATAGACACCTGTTAACAGAATTGTATCCCGGGGTGCACGGTTTTTAGAGACATGCCTCCCATACGCGCAATACAATGAACTCATGAATGCCTGAGTCTGTATTCTGTTATGCCCAAAAATGACGCGGAGAAACGCAGGCGCCGCCGCCATCTTGGTCAGCTATTGGCCAATATTTTGGGGGTCTTCGTGCATGCTCGGGAAGGGATTCGTAAACATTCGGTAGATGTACGCAATTTTTTTCATAGAGCGTCGTGGGCGCCTACATATAGACGCAACCATAGATTACGCGGTTCTTTGGCGTCAAAAAACTGAGACGACCGGCGCAACTACCCACACAGAACCCAACTTTGCAATTGTAGAGCTCGGATGCCGCAAGGGGAGATTTTTTGAGATACGAATTGAGGATCTCAATTTGTACTTGATCTGTTCGAACACCTCCAAGAACATTTCAGGGGTTTATTGGACAAACATTCAAAAGGAAAACGCTGTGGTTTTCATCATACACAACAACAACATGAAAAAATCACGTTCGGGAGCGCGGTGCATGACGACAATACGCGATTAGAGAATAACGCAAATGGTGCGTATCATGATACGGAAACCAGACGCTCAAAAATAAACGCGTCTTACATTCGTTGTTTTCGCGTGCACCGACAAGCCACGAAGACCCTCAATTTTTGCCCCATGGGTGACAGAGCCGTTGTACAGGATATAATACGGCGTCCGGCTTCTCCTTTCTATTTCTAGGTATGGGATCCGTTACCGCATTTCAATGGAACAAATTTTGTATAATGACCGCTCTTTACCACTCTTGGGTCTGTTGGATGACGCATATGGCCATCATGCTTCAATTACGAAGCCCAGGTTTTCCATTCCATTGTATAGAGATCAGTGTTTTCAACCCCTAATGCGCGGTTCAGCACCTCTACGACTTTCAATGTACCGAGTCGCGCTTCTTTGCATGATGTAGAGTTTCCTAATTTTAATTTTAAAACTATATTTCTCAAGAATACCAGACTCATTTAACAAATTAGGCACAAATGTTTTCCATTTTTGATAAATTTATATATGTTTAAAGGAAAACGTTAAATTAAACGGGTGTTTTTAATTGAAATGTTAAAAGTAAAGCGATAGTCATTTTCATACAGGCCAGACTTGATCTAACCCACCGCTCAATCTTTCAATTGGTCTGAAAGACTAAACATGGCGTGTGGCAAAACATAGCGTAAATAATAACGTGGCGGCTTCCTTAATCAAGTCTACTGCTTCGAAATTTAAGCGTGAAAATGGTGTTTTCTTTCGCAAGGAATACTCCAATGCCATGCAAACCAGCTTGTACGTATTATTTAGGGACAATTTCATTTATATTAATTGCGATAGATTCATACCAATAATCCCTTTAAAAGCTCTAAAATCATAAAAATATCGCGGTCTTCGACCGTTAGTGTCGCCTGTCGCGCGGTTGTGATGATAGGCCCTCTATGACCTTTGACCTGACATCTGACGTTTGACCTCAAAACAAATGAGGGTTTGCATGTTATTTCCTAAAACAAGTTCGGTTCCAATTTTACATGTTTCAGCCTATCTTACAACTTAACCTCACATGACTTTTGACCTGGGATTGAACCTTTGACCTCATTAACAATGAGGGATCCCACTTGCAACTATGATTATACGTTCGGTTTAAATTCATTGACGTATGTCGGATATTACAGTCAAATCTTAACCCCCCTTTTTCACAACAACAGACTACACTTAACAATCAACCACATCAACAATAGACAACAACAGTGACAGAGTTATCCCAATAGTGTGTTCCCTGCCTCAAGTTAAGCGGCACAAAAACGCATTTTATCGTTTACTCTACAAAAGTATAAGCCGAACCCCTCACTCCCACCCCTTGGTAGAAGAGGTTTAATATATCTGTGTAACTTAAGAAATACACCATTGCCCCAGACAGAAAGTTGTGAATAAATATTTGTATCACTTTTTATGGACTGATTCCTGCAGTGCACTATGAAACTTCTTCGCCGTTGAGGCTATGTGATATTTCGTTCACTGATCCGCTAAATCCCCCCCCCCTTCAGCTCCTTTAAAACGTATGGCTTATCCGCATGTTTTTTTTTATAAAGAGGAACGGGGACCAGGCTACAAACATACTTAATGAGCACTATATAGAAGAGCAGCGTGCCGTGTGTAAGAAATCTCCCGATCGGGGCTTCTTCAACCAGGGTGGCAGGCAGTTAAAATCAAATTTAGATGGGTATAATCTATGCATAATGGAAACGTCACAGGTTTATTACAACCAATTCAGTCAAATATGGTACGAGTATAAAGGTTAAACTTCAGGATTTGCCATAAAATGTTGGCTTAGATACATGTTTGAAGATATAGAAAGAAACAGTTCGAAATATTATTTGTCAAACTGTTGCGATCAAAGGCCAAAGATAGAAAAACTGGATACGGACCGATGCAGTAAAAATACCTTCGAATTTCACTCATAATCCCGATTTTGTGCGGACGTATCCATCAATGATAGAAATGGTTTATTTGCTACACCTATCCTTACGCTTCACATGTGGTGAAATTGATATGCAGCTTCTACACATTTAAATACAAATTTTCCAATGAATTCACAACCCTGCGCTTTCTTCTCAAATATCTGACGTCACGCTCAACGTCATTCCATGAGCAGCCCTCATTCGGCGAATGTCCTACACAGTTTTTTCTAAGTGCATGTGGTATTTATGGTATCTAGAGTGTATATCGCCACACTACTTGATTGATCAGTCTCTTCTTTTCAACATACCGAGCATATCACCTTAAACTTAGTCCACAATTAACCCTATACAAATTGTTCCCTTAGCCTGAAATGAAAAGGGGGTATTTTAACAGCAGATATAACTTTTGTTACATTTTGACATCCAGTCCCGTTTACAGATCACGACATTTTTGGTGATTTCATGCATCGAAATGTTCAATAGTACTGTTTTAATGGTCACTAATATCTAGTATGGTCACTCCCCTGGCGTGAATCAGTGCGTCAAGACTTCCGCGGCATGATGCCCACACTGTTGTTTTTAATGTCAATGGGCAGAGAGTCCTACTCATCGGTCAGAGCCTTCCTGCTGCAACTCCTGTCATTGATGGATCGGCCTAAGGCATCCAAGCATGCTCGATAGGGTTCATATCAGGTGGAAGCAAGCAGGCCATAGGTATCTGCTCCACCCCCTCAGCCTCAAGAAATTGTCTCACTCTAGCGGCCTGTGCGTTGTGGCGTTGTCGTCTTGCAGAGTGTCTAGGTACCCGACGGGTCCATGGTTCCATCTGGCACCAACCATTGACGTTTTTCCTCCGTAATGATACCGGCCCATACCATCACTGAGCCGCTACCAACTTAAAAATCGTTTCCTACTACAGTCTCTCGCAGGTTCTCACTTCCTCACCACCTAATCGACTACCCGTTGCTTCCATCTTGATTGGTCAAGGATGTACGGCTCTCGTCCATAAAGAAAATGTGCGCCAATGTCCCTAGCTGTAATCTTCTGGTGCTCCCTAGCCCAGCGATTTCGAGCCATTCTGTGGTGAATCGTTCGGCGTGGACATTTGGTCATTGGTTTTGCTCGGTAACCATGTTGATAATCTCCGAGTTTCAATTTTGGCGGGAAACGTTTTGATTCCAGAGTGTCTTCTCAACAAACGACGAAGACGTCTCGGTGTGGATTTTCCCGTCTCTACGGCACAGATTAAGTAGTCAGCGATACATCTCGTCTGGTAGTCAATCATGATCGTCCTGGAGATTTTTTGTGGCCTCAAATGTCCCACCTCTCGATGATGTCTGGGATTTTACAAATCGTACTCTGCGATATCCCGAGGACATCAGCGACTTTGGCTAGTTTGTACCTTTCCCGTTGGGGGTGCAACACTCTCGCGCTGTATTGACAATGGCGTTGGACGAGGCATAGCCTAGGAAACCTCCGTGGCATTTTTGTTATCAAAGGTAACAACCCAACTCTGAAAACGTGAACGCAGGTAAACGGAACAAACAAACAGACGTCTGGTATTTTATAGCTCCCAACAAAAAGGTCAAAAAATTGTTACGTAATTAAAAATCATGCATCATTGAACTTCCCGCTGGGTATGAGGACTCCATATCTAAATCATTCACCTTCTTCTATATACTGTGCTCTAAAGTTGGATTTTTTCTTTAGACCCAATCTTAAAAAACGTCTTATATCTGCGCCTCAGTAATCATATTAGCGTAGGCCCAGCCGCAATGATAGGGGACATCTTCTTCAAACTCTACAGGTTCTGATCGATGAGTGGGACTCTCTACCCATTGACATCAAACAACCTTGTGGACAGTATACCGACAGTATACCAAGACCGCGCGACATCTTGACGCCACTGATTCATGCAAGGGGCCATACTCGATATTGTGACTGATTGACATTTAACATAGTACTATTGAACTTTCATGCAGAAATCACCCACATTTGTTATCTGTAAAATTGACTGATGTGAAAAATTGTAACACAATTCTATATCGGCTGTTCAAAATTTATCCCTTTTCCTTTCAGGCTAACGACACAGTTTGTGGACTAAGTTCATGGTGTAGTGTCTGAAGAGACTATCATCAAGTAGTTTGGCGAATGTACATCAAGATTCAAAATCCACCACATGTTAGAATCATTCCATAACAAGTGGTAACAAATTTTATTCCAGCTTTATGAACAACAGTGTATGATTACTGAGGCGTTAAAATAAATACGTTTTAAAAGGTTTGAAACAAAAATAATTCTTAAAGTTTAATGAGCACACAATTTATTGCATACAATCAACAATACTACGTATATACAAATGTAACACCAATTTCCCCCTTGGGACAATATTTTTTTTATAACATGCTGTGTCAATAAGAATGGCTTTTTCAGAATGCCGGTAGTTACATGGTATTTTTAAATAAAAACAATTTAATATATAACTTCTATTCCAGTGATAGTTTTATTAAATATTTATGGTGTCTTGGTTGTTAACTTGTACATGTATAAACAAGTCTATAAAAGTGCTTTTTACATCAAGACGAACAACACACACCACAGCATCCACTCCACAAAAGTGGACTTTTTTGTGAATATTTCTCACATTTTGGACCTTTTTAGGATATTTATCACAAATTTTCATCTAAAAGTGGACCCTTTTCCTCCTTTTGTGGAATGGGGGGGGGTGCGACGGCACACCTTGCGTACGAGTCTGATTTATATTCTGAAATGTACGTTGACATCACACTGGCCATATCTGTCCATATCTCTTATTATTGCACTCACCTCATAGATTAATTGTACCAAATCTTTTTTAAAAAATGCACCGTTTGTTTATTTATTGTTTAGTGACATTCGTCATTTTCTTTTCCAACTTTTTAGAAACGATGCCTTTCTTCTTTAAATTTTTAACACTCAATACCCAAGGGGTTTTCACTCCCGAGTGCCGGGGGGTGTGGGGGGGTCCATGGTACTCAATTCCCCCCCCCCCCCAGTGAAAGCACTTTCCCAGGGAATGTTGGCAACGAAATTTGTAACACATGTGAAGGGTCCTAAGTCAACCGCAAATCACAATAAAAGATGAAATTTGTTATTTGGGCTGGAAAATTAGGGGCAAACCTTGTTTTCAAAACACGCGAAAGTTGAGCAAAAAGACGGAAGATTTAAATGCCCCTGCGCTTGCGTCAAATAACTTTTTCAAAAAACTTATATGTTTGATATCTATTCTGAAACCAATAGATATTTACCTAAACTACAGTTTTAAGCATTCCGTCTTGTTTACGGGTGTTTGCAAATACACGCATTTTTGTCCCATAGAGTTTGTAGTACAGTAAACGGTTTAGAACGTCCTCGATGAAATTGTTTGTTGTCCAGCATCATAGAGGGTTAAATTATTTTAATGTACTAATATTGTTCTTATAGGTCTATGTTGAACATATAACCGCAAAAAATTAACTGTTGGTTCTTGATTTACAAAAAATATTTTCAGATGACTTACGTTAGTGCACAAGGGGGGTCCCATGTGACCCTCACTAATTAACTCATTACGGCTTGGCCGATGTTTTTAATTTTTTTGGGGGGTATGAAAGAAGCGCATTAAAAAGTCAGACAATTACCAAAAATCAGCAATAAAATGAAATTTGTTATTTGGGCTGCAATTAGGGTCAAAACATTGTTTTCCAAAACACGCGAAATTGGGCAAAAGACGGTAAATGTAAATGAGCCCTGCGCTTGCGTCAAACTTTTTCAAAAAACTTATATGTTGATATCTATTCTAGAAGCCCAAATATATATTTAACATAAACCTACCGTTTTAAGCATTCCTGTATTGTTTACGGTGTTGGCAAAATCACACGTCATTTTTCCCATAGAGTGTTGTAGTACAGTAACGGTTTAGTAACGTCCCTCGATGAAAATTGTTGTTTCCTCCAGCACATAGAGGGTTTAATTATTTTAATTTACTAATAATTGTGTTACTTATGTATATTAACATAGAAACGATAGCAAAAAATTAACTTTGTGGTTCTTTGATTTAAAAAAATATTTTCAGATGACTTACGTTAGTGTCCAAGGGGGTTCCATGTGACCGCTCACTTATTAACCTCATTAACGGCTTGGGCCTATTTATTTTTTGGTAGAAAAGAAGCGCATTAAAAGTCAGACAATTCCAAAAAATCGGGCGCCAAAATCCCCCGGTAAAGCGGTCAGCGCGAAAACAATTTGGGTGCATAGGAACCCCCCCCTGCCGGGCTCTTATTGTTCAGAATTGAATGCAAAAAAACGTACTTCAAAATGTGGCAAACTTTCCATTTGTAGAGCATTTGTGCTGGTACTGAAATTGATTACCTATATTCCGATTTGTATTCAATTATACTCATATATACTATAACACATACCCTTTCTATAGGGGTTTGCACTGCAATTTTAAACCCTGGTGTGGGTTCGGTCCAAGTAGTCCAGTACTTTTATGATTTGACGCAACACAAATTGCAACATAAACAATTTTGGGTTAATATACTGTGAAATAGTCCAAAAAATAGAGTAAAAGTCCTACCACATCACCCTATGGAACATGTGAATAAGAGGGCAACGTTGTACGGGGTAAAAGATTAGAATTGTTCGAATTGATTAAAATGATGTACCAATTTATTGGGGATCCGCCTAAGTTACAACCCAAAAAGTTAATAGTTTGCCTATCTATAGACTGGATTTCCATTTCTCAAAAAAGTGCTTCCACAATATGACGAAGGCATTTTTTAAGTAAAAGCAATTGGGTAGTGTTTTTAGAATGAAAAAGTTTATCGCTAATTCCATATTTTCTGGTCCCCCAAGCTGAATTTGAGAGAAAATGTGCCGAGTTTAGCATAAATTCAAAATGGCCGCCATTTTAAAACGTTTGTTTGTACATAACTCAAGATTTACGGCTTGGTAAATGACTTAATTCTTGTGTCTATAAAATGTTTTCAGGGTTAAGGAATACAATTAGATCATTAGTTTATAGCATTATGGTCAACTTAACAGTAAATTTGCATAAAAATCAAAATGGCTGCCATTTGACATTTTTTGTGTACATAACTCAAGATTAAGGCTTGTTACTACTTGTTACTTCATTCTTGTGTCTATACTATGTTTTTCAGGTGTCAAGGAAAGGTGGTGTGTTAAATTAGATCATTATGTTTATGGTCATGCGGCGCTGAGTTAGGGTATACAAAATGCGGGATTGCGTACCTTCTTCACAAATAATTTAAAACATTGTTTATTGTATCATAGAGAAACTCAGTTATATTCAAGCTGATTTATATTTCATTTTAAAGGGATTTATCTAGCGTTGATATGGTAGCAGATGCAATTTGTGCTATTTTAACTTTTTTGAGTTGTCGTAAATGTGAGTCCAGTCGGGTCCGAGAGGGTGGTGCCTACGGATGAGTGGCCTACCGGATAGGCAATGTGTTAAGTCTAGTGGGGGGATTTTTTGATAATTTCGCGGGGGCTTTTGCATTTGTTTGGTTTTATATCTTTGTAAGCCTGCCAGGTTTAAGATAAGAATGTTTATGAAGCTAGTCTGGAAAAACAATTTCCCCGCAGGAAATGGTTCATTCCACCGGTGTAATCGGTTTATTTTGTGATTGTTATGCTTTCCCGGATGACCAGTCACAGTGAATTCCTATTGTTTATTATTAGCCAATGAGCTCTGCTATTATTTCTTAGCAACGGCATTCAAGCCATGTTAGCAATCACAACGCTATCTGTCATCAGGAGGATATAGCTTGTTTTTTACCTCGGACGGAAAATTTGTTATCAATCACGCATTCTTGACAGCGTCGGAGCAAGTCGCAGTGGTGTTTTGGTTGACAGAAATATTTTTTGCAATCTTGTTCTTTGCACTTGCTCTATATTGTACTCCGTATAACTCATCAGTTTTAGTGTTTGTCAAGCGTCACATCCGGAATAATAACAACCGTGTTGGTGTGTCAGGGGTTATGAGGCTGTAGTTTGAATTGTTTTCAAGTTGTTCAATTTGTTGGAAAATCAACGCATCGTAGCAATACTAAATCAGGCAATCGTTATCTTAACAAATGGGAATATGGTTTGGATCTGTTGTAGACAAAATTCTTTACAGATAACTTATTTTGGGGATATCTTGGTCGAAATTGTTCAACTCAGTTACATTTGGCAATTAATCGATGTCCTTTCGCTCATTGCTGTTTACCGCATCAGCGACGGCCGTTTACAACAGCTCTGCATGAAATATTTTTCAACCGGCAGGTCTGCGTGTAAGAAAAACATAAATCTGAACTGATTGGAGCTTTGGTTTGTGGTCATGACTTCGATTCCGAGTCGTTGGATGTCATATGTTGAATAGCATACGGTTGGAATTAATATTTGGACTTCTTACTTCCTGACCGGTTTCCCGCCATAGACCAGAACTACCAAATTACCCTTACACCCCCCTTCGGGTAGACTTACTGGTATTGCCTTATTCAACATGTTAAAATCAAATCATTCGTAAATGGACACGATTCTAATTCCGTGTTGCGTGACGTGGTGATGGTCATCATGAGATTTCATACGCCGGAATCCAGTTTAGGTCAAGAAGGAAACATGTTTGTGTCTCTCTCTCATAATCCGGAACTATTCATTCCTGTTGAGAATTGTTTGAAGTATTTTCAGTCATTGACTTTGAGTGGCTGCAGGTATTTCGCAAACATAGGAGTACTGATGTTGTTCTCGACAAAATACGTTTAATTTGGTTTAAGTGTTTGTCTTTGAATACCTTTTTGTCACCGTCATGATTGTGTGGACCTCTTGACCCCCTCTTTTAACATTACTTAACAATCTCAGTTTTGTATTTTAATTCTGTTGCGCTCAGTTGGCTCCAATCCCTTGGCTTCACAATCCCACTTCACGTTTGCGTTGTCAATATCCTGCATTCTCATTAGGTATGTTAATGATTTTATTTTCCTTGGCAGTGTCTTTAAAATAAACAGAAACAAACACTTGCATTCCGCGTTTAAGATGTAGGCACTCGTTTGTTTAACTTTGTTAAACTTTGGTGTGCATGCATTGCGGTTAAAATTACACATATATGGCGAATTTCAAAATTCATCGTGTTTTTTAGAATGGTTATTTTTTACAACATCGTTTGATTGGGGCAATTCCGTTAATTTTAAATTTCAATCGGTTGGTTAAATTTTCTGCGCTATTTTTTTTTATTATTTAGTCGTATGTAGGTTTTTATGTCAATAATTTCAATGTTTCGGGGTCGGCCCATTCCTCGTTTTGTTTTAAAAATCGGATTCAAATTTCTGCATTTAATGTGTAAGATCTGGTGCGTATATACATATTGTGGTTCGTTATTTTTTATTGGCTCGTTTCGCAATAAGGCAAATTGCCATTCGTGTGAATATCCCTGTCCTCGGAGTACGTATTCGGAAATCATACTAGAATGTTTCCATGTGTTCTATTTCGAAGGCCTACATACTTTCTTCTGTTTTTTTTACACTTATAGGAGTCCTCTATGCGCAGTCCTACAAATTGTTTTTAATATAGCTATAATAAATAAACGTCGCGTGTGCATTGGCGTGTGCATTGGCGTCAATGGCTAATGGGTGCGAAAAGTTGAAAGCAATGATGGGGTAGTACATGTCAAGTGTGTATCGTCATTTTCCCCACCCAGCTTTCATTAAATGTGGGAATATCCCTCAAGGCTAAAATAAAATTACATATTGGAATTGATGAAAATAATACCTTTGTTTGGCATCATCGGTGTTTCCATTCTAGTCATGGTCCACAAAGTACTTCGCAATTTGTAAGCTTTCTCAAGCTGCTATATTTTAAATAAATGTGTCCACCTAAAAAAAAAAAATTGCTGTTCCCTCTCTTGGCACCTTACAAATCGTCCGTTAGCTCTTTTGGTTAACTCTAAACTTTCGTTTTAAGTTTTTCAAAGCATGTGGGTTTTTAAATGTTTTTGAAATACCTGCCAATATTGTAGGTCCCTTGAAACTTTCTCACGGATTCTCTTCTCGGTGTCCGCATCGGTTGTTTATGGCGAGCACTATAGTTTGTGCACGTGGACCTTTGCGGATGTTTCGCAATGTGTTGCGATCAATCTCTTGCCGTTTAGGTGTCCGTCTGGCAGTTTATTTCAAATAAAGTTTGTCGAGGTTCTTATTAAATCGCAATGTTTTTTTAGTTTCGTCACCATAACATACATATTTTTTTGTTCTGATTTTTTCTTCCGCCTTATGTTCGCCATTTTCCGTCATATTCGGCTCTGTAAATTTTTTTTTTTTGCTTATGTTCTTTATGCCCTTTCAAATTTTAGTTAAAATTTTTTTCACGTGTCTTTTTTATGTTATTTGACAAATGGGTCCCTGCATGAATTTGCATGAAAGCATTATTGTAATTGTGTTTTTTCTTTTACACGTATTTTACGTGGGAAGGCAAACATGATTGATTAATGTGTCATCGTGATTATTTTTTCTCATTTGATACATATTATTTCGTTATTCATCAGATTGCGGGTCACACATTATTCCTTGGCATTTCAAAGGTTGTTTCAAATTGCCCAAAGTGGCACAAAGTTAATGAAAAGTATGCCTATGTTGCAAAAATTATGCAAAGTATGCACAAAGTGCGGGAAGTTACAGAAAGTTGTCCAAAGTTGCCAAAAGTTTGCAAAGTTGCGAAAGTTACGCAAGTTGCGCAAGTTACGAAAAGTTGTGAAGAAAAGTTGCGGCAAAGTTACGAAAAGTTGTGAACAGTTACACAAAGTTACGAAAAGTTACGCAAAGTGCGAAACGTTCTGGAAACGTTAAAAAAAGTGAACATGTTATGCAATGTTGTGAAAAGTTACCTAAGTTACACAAAGTGCGCAAAGTTATCACAAGTTGCAAAAAAAGTTACCTAGAGTTACCAAAAGTACGCCAAGTGGCAGGAAAGTTACAAAAAGTTGTGAATGTTGTGAAAAGCTACATAGAGTACACTAAGTTGTGACAGTACACTAAGTTATGGCAAAGTTCATAAAAAGTGACACAACAACGTTTGAAAAGTTCCGAAAGTTGTGCAAAGTATCAAAGGGTGCACATGTTACACAGGTGTTAGAGAAAGAAAGTTACTTGAAGCTGAACATAATAATGTGTAAAGTTACCTGTACATTACAAAAAAGTGGGAAGATTCACAATGTTAAATAATGCTGCAGATATGAAGATTTAGATAACTTTACTCTGAAAGCCCTAATGGTACCACAATGATTTAAAGGAGGGTGGCCGACTGATATGGTCTGAAGTTTTTTCATATGAAGGAAGTTTCTCCCTGTTTGGAATCATACCACCATAAAGATCTAATTCCAAATTTGGAGTGAAATCGCGGTTCGACAACCATTGGATAGTAGAAACCACATTAAATGTGACTACATGGACCACTAGGACCGTGTGCGACAAAAATATGTGGTATATGTCACATTTCGAGAAGTTTTTGTAACAACTTTTAACTTTTCAAATTATTGCCAATTTTATGTTTCAGCCCAATTTTATAACTTGACCTGTATGAACCTTTAACCTGTGGCATGTGACCCTTGATCTGATTTATGGAGGTTCCCAAGGGGGATCTATGATCCAAGTTCTTGTCACAAGTGACTTTTACTTCTTGAAATTAAGGCCAATTGATGTTTTCAGCATATTTTATAACTTGGTCCTCATATGACCTGGACCTCGATATGTTACCCTTGACCTCATTAAAATATGAAGGTTTTCAAGTGGCATCTCATGACCCCAAGTTCTTGTCTTGCAATTGCGACTTTTACTTTGATGTAAGGAAAACTTTCTCAAAACTTAAAACCTTTTGAAAACACAGGCAGCATTCAGCCTGCAGTCAGACAGAATGAGGACTGGTAGGTATCTCCTTTGCAAATCTTTTGCAGGCAATTAACACAAAAATGAACTTTCTTCTGATCATCAAAATCTCAGATTTGATAAAGTGGGGGAAGAGGCTGTCGATCGGATCGCCAACCTTTAAATGAATGTCAAGGAAAAATGTCCAGTTTATAGCAAAACTATGCTCTTATTATTAGGCAAAATTGACAATCTCAAAACAATATTACAAATGTACAAAGGCAATTAAATTGTACATGTGCAAAATATTCCTTGTAAACTTCAGTCACGCCTGTATATGTAAGCTGAATTTTGACATTCACTTTTTTTAGCCAATTTATTTTTTAAGTGCAACAAGGATAGTTCAAATAAAAGGTGGTCCCTAATAAATGTGAAATTCTGATTTTTTGCACTGTTGTAAAGCTTTCTAGTAAAAGTCCCATCTGAAAGATAAGCGGAGAACTGCTTCAAAAATTTAAATTTCTATTCTATAGGAGCAAATAGGAAATTCGCCTATGTTTTCTATTGACATAAAGCATATACAAATTACCTTTTCTTTCCAGTTTAAGGTATTCTCAGCAAAATGAAAGGTAGGTATCTATCGAGTGTCATTTAATACAAAATCACTACTTGACACAGAAAATTGGTGACTGAAATCTCTTGTTTGCACCTTTAAGTGCACTGACTTGTGACACTTTACACAGGCTAGGGAATTTCTTTTGAACCGTAGCATTGATTAGATAAACAGTTTGAAGGCAGACAGTTGTAAAAAGCAGCATTTAAAGTTAGGTTTTCAAATGCAAATGTATGATATAGCTTTTTATGTTGCAAGTCTTTTCATTCTGTTCCTTTAACCCAACTGGTACTTATCAACAAAATTCACCAAGATTTTTTCCTTCTATATTTTCACTGTGCCTGGACCTGGTGGATGGTAACAGAAACAAAGATCCTTCACCAGGCCCTGCTCTTGAAATACTACATAGCATGTAAACATAGCTGTATAAACACCTTGATGACAACACGGACCCGCGGACCTTGCTGGCAAAAATGGATAAAAAACACGGAAATGGCCAAGAAGACAAACCAACCTGAACACCAGTTATTGGCAATATCACAGAGACCACCAAAGTCAGTGAGGCCCCTATGCTACAGTGGGCGGGCAATAATATGCACAGGCATCAAAATTGATTGAGGATGCCAGTCTAGTGTGAAGGGAAAGCCAAGTACTAGGTCACACTGCAAACCAAAGCTGGGATTATGACCACTTTTCCATCAAAAACACCCTCCCCAAAAACCCAATACCAGCAACCTCCCAGTCCAAAAAAGAGTAACTTTGCCACCTAGGCTCTAAAATTCAGTGCAAAGAGAACCAGAGGTCCACAGTTGTGGAGGGGAAGACATTACATGATAATGGTTCATCACTGAAACGTAGTTAAACCACAGGGCAATTACAAATGTATCACAGTCAGTTCATTTGATGATTATTACCAAAAAAAGGTAGAGCAGTATATTAACATAGGAAGGTCAATATTAAATAAGTAGAGTTTAGTGTGCTTCCTTAAGGGGTTCTTTAAAGGATTTGTCAGCTACATTTGTTTTTTTGTCTTTCTTAGATAAATTTGAGGCCAAAGAACACAAATTTGGTTGTTCCCATTTCCTTCAACCAACCATTCGGCAGCGTCCTGGACCTCAAAATGGCCACCACCTTCAACATATTTTCCCTCATATATACAAAAAAAATTAAAAAATAAGAAAATGGAGACATGAAAATAAGGCAGCAAAGAAATCAAATGATATAACCCATACTTACTACCACGGTACCACCAAAAATGAAATCTGCCCAAGTACAGTTGTTCTAGAGATAAAACAATCACTTATTGTTTTTTAAAGAACAAACACTAAACAAAGACAACACAAAATGACAACACAAATTGGACAAAACAATGACAAGCTCTCACAATCCCACAAATTCACACACAAAATAGCATGTTGATCAAAAAAAGGTGCCATGGTTTGTACACAAACAATACATGGGAAAGAGTTAAAACACATCAGGATGCTTCAAGATCAAGAGTCCACTTTTTGAATGATTTGGATTTTCCTTTACTTTCAGAGGCCCCATGTCACAGGGGAAAATGTTAAAAGTTGTTCCAAATTGACAAAAAAAAAAAAGAAAGTTGCGCATGTTGCACAATTTACACAAATTGGCCTAATTGACAGCACCTTTATACTTTTTTGAGCAACTTCTTGCACTTTTTAATTGGCTTTGGTGCCCTTTCCGGGCAATTTTCAGCAATCTTTCACAGGTTTATGCAACTTTTTGGGAATGTTTGTCCTTTTGAGCAACTTTGAGCATCCTTTTGCTTTTTTGTGCACTTTGAACAACAATTGTCGCTAGTTTTTGCACTTTTGTTCAATTTTAGTGAACTTTCAACTACTTTGGTCCATTTTGAGGAACCTCTTTGCAATTTTTTGCCGCAATTTCGAGCACTGTTTTACTTTTGCAATTTTTTGTTTACATAAAGCACCTTTTTAAACAATTGTGTGCAACTTTGATTAACTATGCCATTGGCCTACTTTACACAATGTTAATAAGTACTTTTGAGAGTAAGTTTGTGTAACTTCAATAAAATCTTCATTCATTCTACAACCTTACTTCACTTTTTTGTAAGACTTTGTTAAATATTACAGAATCGTACCAGATTTTGTAGAAGATCATAACTTATTTCATATTCATTCGATGAAACCCTGCAAAATGTCTCAATACTGGAGTGATAGGCCAGTCCTATACTAAAGGAAGTTCATACTCCTCGTGTGGGAGTGGCTGTAATCAACAAAAGATATTCAAAAATAGTGGATGCAATACTGCCAACCATGCCTATTTAGATTTGATTTCACTCAAGCTCTCAGCTTTATGTAAATCAGGGTGACTCACTGTCGTATGGTAACATAACACATTGAATGCAGCAGAGTATGAATTGAAGAGACCTTTATACTCTTCTTGGAACAGAAATATAGATATTGGAAGTGATTTTTAGTGCATGCGACTTTGGTACCATAAATGCTTTTATTGGAGCAGCAACACAATACAAGTATAAAAAATAGACAAATGGGGCAAAATCTATAATACCAACCACCCTTAGTCCTGATGATCATGACTAATAGTCTTTAACTTTGTATGCTGGCCAGTTATCAATGAAATGAAATGCCCAAATGTTAAAGGATAACAACTGTGAAGTCACAGTTACGGGACTACCAACTCCTTAGACTTACTAGGTTGTACTTATATGGGCCCCACTCAAATCCAGATGAGAAGATGCACTTGATTTATGTGGCACATACCATGCTAACAGTGAGAGATAGGCCTATACCATTATAAAAAAAACTCTATCGGATACACAATTTATAAATGATTTTTCAAAATTTTACATCGCACATCATACATGTTAGTTGAATTCGTGTCATCTCCTCAAAAAGTCCTTAGAAACAGGTTGAGGGTCACACAGAATCCACAAAGTTTGAGAGTTGTTCTTGGTCATTTATGGTACTGATTTCAAAATCTGTTGATGACACAATTTTCTACCCAAAGATTCTGAAATATTTCATATTTGCAGAAACTCTTAAAGTGCAACAGAGATATTGGAGCATCCATATATTGTGTCATCTGCAGTGATTTTCATATAGATAAGACCCCAATAATTTCTTAACTTGCGTATTTTGGTATCAAAATAAAAGGTGATTTTGATTTCCTTAATTTCAAATAGAAAAACAGGCTAATTTCCTATTTGCTCCTATCGCAAATGAAATTTCACACTTTTTGTACCAAAGAAATAATTCTCAGTTTAAAGCAATAACAGCACATTTTCGAAAGCACCCCAATCTATAAAGGGGTGACAATTCAGAGCCCTGTACTTACAGGCCTACTCCCTTCTGCCATATTATTAAAAATTCTGGAGCGTGCCGTTTTTGAACACTGTAAACGCTCACCTTGATTCACATACTATGTTACATGAAAGCCAATCAGGGTTTAGGCCATGTTTTTCTACTTCCTCTGCTCTTTTAATAAAATGTTACTGAAGACTTGGTCTTAACCCTCGTTTACCAGGAGGGGGTGGTTCCCCCCCCCCCAGTGAACTTCGCGCCGATGCGCTCAAATGCTAAAAACTTTCGTCAAAAGCTTCTATGTAAATCTGTTCTTTCATCCTTTTGCGGTCATTTTAGCGAATAAATGTAAGGTAGCACCTTCATCACCGGGGTTAGGTAATGCCGTCAAAGTCGAAGGGTAGGGGGAGTGGTTGCCACCCAAGGATATTTTATGTTGCATTTTTTGAAAATTTATGCACAGTATGGCGCTAAAACTCTATGTTTATGTAAACTAGCCAAATGCCATAATTTAGAGCTGAAAACCGCATGACATCCGATATTCCCTGCGATTTTTAGCGCAAATTGGATTTTCGACTATTTTCAGTCGACATGCAAATTTTGTTTCTAATTCCCTTTGTTTTGAATTCGTTAATCTATGGGTCCATTTATTAACTTTGGTTTTAACTGTGTTCTAATTGCCTTTTTTATGATATATATATAAGACCAACTAACAACATTTGGCTGATTTTAAAATGTTCATATTTTTGGGTTTTACTTTTCCTGGTCTTTAGTCCTTAAAGTTAATGTGGCCAAATTTTATCAAGTACCTTTCCAAATTTTACAATTCTTTATTTCTGTTCTATTTGCGAGACATTTTTGGATATTTTTAAATTGTGTTATTGTTTTCTCTGTTTTCCCCTTACTCGTTATTTTAATTATTTGTTTGAACAGTGTACGTTATACGTATATTTTCTGTTTAATTGTATATTTTAAACTGTAAAAATTAAAATGTATTTTTTTTTATCGTAGTATTTTAAGGCCAGGACAGTGGAAGAACCATATTGTATATGAACATGTTTTTACTGTGTTTAAATAAAGCTCTTATTATTATTATTAGTTTCAAAATCAAAAATATAATATTTTTTGCACATTTATGTTGGTAAATTTCTAGGAAACTATAACTCCGAATGAGACACACAAAAATGCTAAATTTTTCCTAAACTAAGCGATTTTTTTTGTAATTAAACAATTGGCACCCCAGATCTGGAACTTGTTCCTGGTCCATGATGTGATATGCCGCCGCAAGAAAATGACCTTCTAACTTGACTAGCTGACCATAAAAAACAACTAGTGGATGATCGTAGACAATGTACACAATTGCTATTTCCCGGCTATTTCCATATTGGGGAGGCCATTTACAGCAGCCGTTTAATTATATCGTAGATCTCCGATATTGATTATTCTAATTCATAACTTTCCTTCGTTTTGCGTGACACATAGACATTTTCAAGCTTAACCATTGTATGTATAGTTTAACTAGCCAGTTACCAATTCAAAACCGTGAAAAATTCCAAAGTTTTGAAAAATTGCGGGCGCTCTTCAAAAACTGTGCTATATTTGCTTTAAAATCATTTCACATGGGAAGTATTTTTCATAGAAGTTTTTACATTAGTGCAAAAACCAAAATTTTCCAATTTTAATGGACACCTTTAGTGAAATCTCTGTTTCAGCATGAAAGTCTTGTAGAATCTCTTAAGATTTTTTGTCAGCGAAAAATAGCTAAAAATTGACAAAATGATAAAGAAATAGCAGTGTTTAAAGACATAAATCTACATTCAATTATGTGTTTCAATGAACGGCAGGTCATTGCCCCATGCAAACTTTCGACCTTCAAAACTAGACCAAATGTAGTATACCGCCTCCAGTATATAATCAAAACTCTCGCTCCATGCACTCAAAGTGTGGTGTTTGACTGGTGTATCATGTTAAAAGTGGACTTGACTAAAACTCGTAGGTTATTGACTGATAATATTATTGCCCCGCGCGGATGTTGAATAACTTGACAGCAATGGAGTTTTTGCTGTATTGAAAGCATGCAGAGTCTAGGTCATAACAATTTTTCATGACAATTGAACATGATGAACAGTGCAAAATTCTATATGGTGTTGAATGAACATGACATAAATATTTATGCAAACACAAGATTTTTTTTGTGAAAGTAAAATGATGATACATGTTGGAGGTACATTGTATTTTCAGTGTTTTTATCCAAATTTATAATGGGATTCTGTACAAAGTTCTATTTCCATGTGTTTATTGGGGTCAATAATCAGCTACCAGTTGGGCGAACTGCCAACATGCGTTAATACTCATGTCTTATCATTGCATATTCAGAAAAATTGACAATTCCTTGGCAGCCTGACATCAGTTGATAGGTCTACTATTGAGGTCCTACAGTGGGAAGTTCAGTACAACTAACAAGAAAAGTGATCTTGATCAACACTTACGATCCTGCTATTTATACCATAAATCGTTTCAGTCAAAGGTCACCTACACAATCAATTTGTGCTTGGAAAATGTTTATTTCTCTCTCAATTCTGCTATTTTTTGGATGTTTTTATATTCTGTCTGCCATTGCTCGGGGCATACATTGGTGCCCAGCACACAAACTGTTTCTTGTAGTTCAAGTAATGATGAAAAAACATCACAGAGGGTCCTGTTACTACCACTTCTGTAGGCGCCTAGCATGAACATAATCTGTTGCTTTGGCTTTGAGCTAACATTTTCCGTTAATCACAGTTTTACAACCAAACAAAATTCATAAGCCAGTGACAAAATACACTCAGGTCACCTTGACGGATGTGCTCCCCACCATGCATGCAGTTAACGAGTCCGAGAACTTGGACTTGGTAACTTGACCAAGGGTCAGAATGAAATGAATTTTTGGTGCATGCTAATATTGTGGACAATTGGGGGTGGGAGTGAAAGCCAACTGAAAAATAATTGAACAATATATCACTCTTCATTATAGTCATCATATATTTCATCCAATCTTTCTCACTACCCCCCCTGATTATACACCTGTTTTTCTCCTCTTCATATATACTTATTCTACTAGTTAAAACAAACTATCGTGATTTATTCGAAAGAGTCAAAATCTTAATTTTGGCAGGAATAGCTTTAAATGTGAAGCATAAGTCTGTAGAATTCTCATAGTTCTTTTCCAACTGACGAAAATTGCAGAAAAGGAAGAAAACGGGCATGTGTTCAAATATAGGAATCTCCATTCGTGTTGTAGTAGGCCCTAGTGTCCCGTACTCCGGCAGTAATGACTAAAACTTCCGACAGTTTGTCCTTATTAGTTGCTTCTGGTCCTATCATTTGCAGGGTAGTTAAGATACATGTACGTTACAAAACCGGCAAAAATCTGATTTCTGATGATTTTTTCGATTTTCTGATTTAGCAAATCACTGATATGCCTTTAATGTTATCATTTCCCATGGGTATCACTTGGTCTTTTCGCAAAAAAAGATGGCATGAGCAGTAATCAATTTATCAAAATTGAGATTGCAACTTGAACAGATGTTAATTTCCAGTTTAATTCCTCATTCATTTTTACACCTACACAATATTATACTATTTAACAATTCTTGCTACATGTTCTATTATGTTTTGATGTTATCAAAGTCAATTTGATAACATTCCTACTCATGGAACAAACAATCATGAATCCATACCATACTTCACTAGACTAAATTATTTAACTATAATTACAAAACTAAGAATTTTGGCAGTTCTTCTCGGCTTCACGCTCAACTATACAAAGATACAAAAGCTTGGCCCTCTGCATACGTTAAAAATACACATCACATGTGTAGAAACGAAAGCAAAGTGATCTCAGAATAATTAGGATTTGGAACAGCTCCTTTGTGGGGTGGGAGCAGCGGGGCCCATGCCCATGGTTTTTTGTTACAACACACCAAACTCACTTATACACAGTAGTCTATGGAAAATGGCAACTTTGAGCATTTTCTTTCACCTTTAAACATCTCACAGCGGAAATAAACAACCGTCAACCCAAGTATACAAGCTGAAACACCAAATAACCAAATTTTGAACATATGATGACCAGAAAAATGTTTTATTTAACAATCATCCAAATTTGCCCATGCGATGTCAGACCTTCACGGGCCAAGATTCTCTATAGTCGCCAAGCTAGTAATTTTGCAAATCGATGTGAAATTGGATGACCGCGGAGTAATTTTCCTCAATTCATTCACTGTCAAATGCCGCTTAGTTTGAGAAAACATACCATTCTATCTTGTCAATCATGAAATTTCGCCACTTTCTTAATATAATAGTGCATTTTCAGACATTTTAAACACTTTTTCCAGACCATGCCATAAAGTAGTCCCCCAAGATTTTGATCCGTACTGCAATTCATTGGGGGGGGTTAGTGTTGTAGAACCCATAGCCGCCCCCAGCCCCCCCCCCCAACACTGAAGTTCCATTGGTACATTACGGTCCTACTTTTGAAGGTGTGACACACGTATATAAATTTCAAGCTGCAGAGCTTTAAGAAAAAATTGTCCAATACTTGTACTAATCTGGTTTTGATGTATTTGTTTTGGTTGCCCACCCTTCCCATTAATTTCCCCCTCTTCCTCAAATGAGAATAATCATCATTTTGATTTAACTCCTTTTCTATGGTGTTGAAAATTAATAATAATAAAGCAGAGATTTATATAGCGCCTATACTATTGGCCTCTAAGCCTTTCACAAATGGCCGCTGATCACTGTGGCCCAACCCATACTATAACCATTTCGCATCATTTCAATTCAAGGGATGCAGCAGATCGGATCAGCGCTTTTCCTTATCAGCAACCTACATCGAGATAACCATCGCGCCGGACCACTCCCAAATATCTCTGGGTAAATCGGACACCAGTCGGTTAATTTCTTGTCCAGGGAAATTACAGATAGCTGAATCTCACGAGGGCTCGAACCAACGCCTATACGCATGGATGAGCATACACTGGAGGTGAGCGCTACCTATTGAGCTAACTTGTCCGCTTATAAATACTGTGAAAATCATAAATTTTATTATCATTTCCCAGGGTGCTAATGGGGTAGGTTGTTGGCTGCTGAAGTGAGTACATTGTTCTAAATGCAAAGCCTACAATGCCTATTTCAAATGATTTATGGGGAAAACTGGGCCCCCTTTGAAAGTAAGGGTGACCTCCTGAATCGGTCCAATCTCAAAAGTCACTAATTTACACAAAGTTTTGCATGGCATCATCATAAAATGCCGCATGACCCTGCTCAGAATATTGTTGGCATTTTTGGGCTCTATCTCTAAAATGTAAAAGGTGTCTCTGATTTATAAAAAAAATAAATTTCACGGTTCTCGGCTTTCGCGCTCGACTATATCAAGAAATAGGCTGTATGTGGCGCCTCAAAAAAAAAAAAAAAAATTTACTTGACATCACACACATTAAAAATTTAGTTGAAACCGCGCACCACATCACACATGCACAATAGATTGCAAAGGGCAATATGATGGCCGCCTCAAAAAACAGTCTCATTGACCCTACTACTCAAATTTTGGCCATAATTTTGGCCTAGAAAAATTATAATTTTTTACAAGTTGAGTTAATAATGAAAAAAATGTTGATTGTTGGTAAGCAATTCCTTGAAAGCTAAATTCCTGTGTAAAAATTAGCACTGGTTAAAAACAGTCTTAATGATATTTTAACCTACTTGAGACATTTTAACAGGGGTCATCGCCCTCCTTGAAACTAACATTGATGTGAATTGCTCGAGACATCCATCAGGATCCATCTGACATCCCCCGACTTAATGACAACAGGGACATTTGGCGCTACATGGTGAACAGCTCTCGGCTTGCGTCCGTTAGATAGATTTTATTTAGGCTATTCTGTCTGGTCATTTTTGAACCAAAATGACCATTTTTTTTAATCATTTTAGTACAATAATCAG
Source organism: Ophioderma brevispina (assembly GCA_023653785.1). NCBI lineage: Eukaryota > Metazoa > Echinodermata > Ophiuroidea > Amphilepidida > Ophiodermatidae > Ophioderma > Ophioderma brevispina. The sequence continues at coordinate 171,234 of JAMKCH010006142.1, forward strand.
AATTGATGGTGGCACAAGGCCCAGCACAAAGGTTTGAAGAGCTTTAATATACTACAACATTCCCCTACCATTGTAGTTTTTGTACATGTGGGCCACTATCCAAAGACCATCACATCCAAGTTGCCTGTAAAAATGGCACAAATTGTGGGAACAGCACGCAATTTTAATATTTAGGGTTAAAGGTGCCACGAAGAGATTTTGAGCCACCCAAATATTGGTGCATATAGTCATTTCATATAGATCAAAAGTACTGATTTTTGGCTGATGTAAAGCTCATAATTCTTACCGCATTTGACACAAATGTCTTAAAAGAGAGAAAGGGTGATTTTTATTTGCTAATCATTTCAATGTAAACATAGCTTATTTCGTATTTGCTCTTACGCATTAGAAATTCAAAATTTTGGAATTATAATTCTTTCTGATGGGGATATTTGTGATCGAAAGCTTTACATCAGGGCAAATCGGTACTGCGATTTTTTTAAGCGACACCCGATATGTGAAATCTCGTTGCACCTGTTTAATACACGACATTTAGGGTTTTAACATTTTTACCATAGATGCAGACACATTACTAATAAAAGCAGACAAAACTTGCAGACAACACAAAAAGTGGTGCTGATTTTCCCTACTCCATACATGTGGTCATTGTGCCCTCTTTTTTGTCCCAAAAATTGTTGTTTTTTACCATATTGTTCAAATGATCAGTTACAAGTTAGATACAATGCTTTGACAAGCCTAATTCTAGGTAAAACGAATGCTAGATCTAATTAAAATTTAATAAAAATTACAATGTCTTCTCCTCAGAACTTTTGAAGACCATTTTTTGACAAGCTAAAAAAATATGAAAAAAATGCTGGTTTCATAAACTGGGTCTCTTAGTTACTTTAGGCAGAATAGTTTGGCAGTATTGGCCACTTTAGAATGAATATTTTGGCATTCTATCAAATGGTGAGAATTGATGATGATGTATATCAGGTAAGTTTCCAGGTAATACCTGGTTACCATACTCTCTTCTCTGACAGGATGTGATTATACATCATACTTCAGAAAAGAAAAAGAAAAGTGAAGAACCCACAACAAGATAGCTGAAAAGAGAATGAGTAATTGGGCATGAGTACGAGTCTGAGTACAGCAAAATTTTGAATGAGTATGAGTATGCCTGAGTAGGACTCTGAGTACAAGCAATCTTCGGAGTATTGACAATGCTGTTGGACAAGGCATCATGCCCGACTTATCTAATTTTATATTTTTATATCATTTAACCTTTAGTATTAGTAATCCACCCATAATCTTACATGTAAATTTGGTTGTAACTTGTATATGTAAGAAATTTGCAATTTTGTATTTTCTCAGTCTCCATAAATGGACACAAATTATGCCACAGTGGCCTATGGAACCGTGGGAAACATAATTGCTCATAACACAAAACCACAAAGATCAGAATCAACTCAAATTTTGCGAATTACGAGGTCACGAAATGCCCCTTTAAATCACTACATGCCTGAAAATCTCTCATTGCTCCTCAGGGCCGTATGCAGGATTTATTTATTTATTTTGGGGGTGCGGAACTTCGAAAAAGTGGACCTTTTTTGGTGAAAGTGGACCTAACCCCTCTGAAATGGTCCTTTTTTGGACTTTTTGAACATTCATCACCCAAAAGTGGACTTTTATAAAAATGTTGGACCTTTTTATCAAAAAATTCAGCCAAAAGTGGACCTTTTGCCCTTTTTGTGGAATTTGGGGTGCAACTGCCCCCCCCCAATTTCAAATGCTATTTTTTCCCAAGGCTATGCTCACCAGGCAATAATAGTATTCAACATGCTTGTTTTCGGACCATGCAATTATATTTCCTCATTGGGATCCAGTTCATACTGATACTTGGTTCAGGAGAGCTTGAATTCCTACCATTCAGAAATTTTGCTTGTAATCAACTTGCCACATTGTTATTGTAATTATCCTAATAGGCCTACAATTTTCAATTATGAAATTGGGAATATGCAACTTTGCATTAGAAACGTCTTCAAAACCACAAAGATTGTGAGCCTTCTGCACTTTATGTGGCTGGACCCACTCCCACTCACCATTCCATTATTTTATATTTAAAAAGTATATTTTGCATGCTCCCAAACAAATATTATTTTACCAATTTCTCATCTGATATGTGTAGGTTATTTATCACCAGCTGTAATATATTTAAAAGGTTGATTTCAACCTGAGATCTCTATTTGACAAAAACTTTAAACTTTCAAAATTGTTGCTATCAAGGAATATTGCAAGTGGTCTGCAGTTTCCACACCTGAAAAAAATAGACAGTTGCCTATACTATGAGCATTATTATTTGTTTTGAACCAGTGGTGTAAATTTCTTTCATGGGGGGGGGGGGGGGGGGGGGGATGAGGGTTGATGAAAATTTACGAATGAAACAGTGTATGCTGACAAGATCCGTTACTAAAAATTGCCATTTAGAACCTAAAATTGTTAAATGTAATTGTAATTAGAACAAAATGCGTGCAAAGCAAAGCGTGTAGAAATTTACCATTTTTAAACTGTTATGGTAAAATATGAGGTTATTTTGGGGAAAAAACATGCACGGGCATCAACATAAAGCACAGGAGTTAGGAAACATGTTTTTTTGCCCTAAAACAACATTTTATGATTTTTTTTCTGTTGGCATTTAATTTAGAAATAAAGTCACATTGTTTTGATTGCCTGCAACAACTCCAGAGAATGACAGGTTAATACCACTTTTCAACATCTAGCAAATTGGTTGATGACAATTTTACAACCTAATTGGGATTGGGAATGGCATTGCCTTGCTGGATGTGAAATCAGGGTCATCTGCATTAGCTGTTGGACTGATACAAAAATAGCTGGTTTCGATCGCTCTCTCTCTCTCTCTCCCTTCTATACTCCTTTCTCTGTAGAGTGGCAGAAAGTCACAGAAACTTTTTTTGTAATTTTTGTGATAAGTATGAGTAAATACCTAAAATGCATTGCGGTGACTGAGCGAGAACCTTATAGAGCTAAATCATCTCATAATTTCTCGACCAGATATATGGGTGGCATGGCAAGAGCGCCACTCATTATGTATGCTATTGTATAAGGTTGACATGGTACATTTTGGCCTGGGTTTGAATTCAGCATTAGCATCTCGGTGTGTTCATTTTTTATGTTTTGGTGCATTTTGTTTGGTTTTTATTGTTTGGGTTTCTGAGAGATGTCAAGATAAGTTGTTGTTTTTGCTGCATATGGTTAGAAACCTTGTTCAATTTATATTAATACAAATGCAATTATAATTAAACCAAGTCCAAAACAATTAAAACTCAGTCAATTTCTCTACATTATTCAAACCACCTCAAAACGAAAGTACTTTCAAGTCTTAACAAGTATTGTTAGTAAATTGAGGTAGCGGGATAGTGTAGTGGTAGAGCACTCTTCTCCCTACCCAGAGGGCCGCCAGGGCATCCCCATTCACCCATGGGTAGCTAGTGTGTTAGCTAGACTGGCAAAGGTACAGGTGGCAGAGAAAGGAACTGGCCACTTGGGTTGTGTTTGCAATACCGCTCTACCAGCATGCCCCCAACACTCATGCACCCCCCACTCCCTGGGCCTTACCTTTAGTACTGGTCAGTAAATGTTGGGAAAATACATTTCATTTGTAAACCAAATATAAACAACTGATATAACCTTTCCAGTGGCTGTGCAACGAGTGGGGCATAATATTCCCCCAAAAAATTGAGCCCCACCTTGTCAAAAGTGATGGATAGCTCTCATATTACAGTTGAAATAGCAAAATTTAATATTATTTTGTTTATTTTACCATTAAAATTTCAATTTTTTGCATATACTTCACATGCAATTTATCCATTTTCCCTAAAAACATTTGAGCCTCGCCTAATTGTCAAAGCAAATTGGTCAAAGGTGATGAATAACTGTCAAATTACACTTGAAATAGCAATATTTAACCATTAAAATTGCAATTTTTTGCGGCACTTCACATGCATCAACCCATTTTTGCTGGAAAAGTTTAACTTCTAATTGCCCCTTTTGCCACCCCCAAACTTTTTTATCCTGGTGTGATGGCGTTACTAGGTATCAAAATTTGCAGGGTGAAATAATGATTTTCAATTATCTATCTTATCCAGGATATTGAATTGGGTTCTATTAACTGCAAATTCATATATTGTGTTCACACATGCAATCCAAATACCCAATGCAACCCCAGTAAAAATGAGAAGAATCATGTCATGTGTTTTTGCATTCCTTTACAATTCAAAAGTACAACTCTGTATTCAATATATTTTAAGTTATGACTCTCCAGGCCAGTGACCTAATCAGGCCAGCTCCCACTTTTCATTCTGATATATCAGGCAAAGGTCAAATTTTATCTTATACACAACTTTTTATAATGCTAGCTAGTTCTATGCCACATCTTATTCCAAAAAGAAAAAAACATGCATGGCACACTTTTCATCAGTCTGTGCTACTTTTATATACATTTCTTTATGAGGATATCAGAACTATGCACTAGAACTTCAGACTTTAGGAACTATTCTCATCCCCTCAAGTGGAAAGGTTCGCCCTAATATGCCAGTAGGGCATAAACCCATAAGCTGTGCCTTTGTACTGATGTATTGCTATCTTCATACCGTGTAGAGAGTTCCCTCTGGGGATTTTTTGTGGCCATGAATTAGCTTTCTAGGGTCACTCAGGGCAAATAAGCAGTGCTATTATTTGGCCGCAAGTACAAAACCTATAGGCCTACAGTATGGGCATGTGTTGTTTGTTCATATTGAGATTAAATTAACTTGCAATTATAAAGTGCCTACTTTGCCAATCCATGCATCAAAATATCTGTCATCATGCATGGCTTTCCTGTGAATTTCTTTACCAACATCAGTAATTTACAATTGCCATTTTCAATTCTTATTAATTAATAACACCTCAACACTTTTTATATGCAGCTTGTATGCATTGGTTCCTGCTCCATGGGTTTAAAAGCTCTTTTTTCATAATTTTGGCCTAATATTCCTTTAAAATCATCCAAATTGATCAGTAAAAGTATTATTTTAGATAAGAGACACTGTTCTGTGTCCATTACATTAACTCCATTGTTTATGCTTCTGTGTGTGTGAAAAGTTTCTATCAATTGCCATGGTGTCACTGGAAAGCCAATGCATTCACATTTATTACAACCAAAAGGTCCTTTTACGTAATCATTAATAAGCAATTTTGTTTTTACAAAACTTTTTGCTAGATTGGCATATGGATTATACTTTGGTAGTATAATATGTGTGTGTGTGTGTAGTGCTTGTACTAATTCCGAGCACCCAACACAAAAGAAATTCTTTCGAACAAATGTCCCTCGGAAGTAAATATTTTGCCCTCGCTCTCAGAGTTTAATAATTTTGTGATTCAGTGGTCGGGGTTTAGTAAACAACATGCAATAGCTAATATGTACTATTATTCATTTTTGTGGAAGGGTTTACACACACACATGTAGAAAAGTTACACAAAACATGCAGCAGTACAGGTTGTTTCCTTTTTTACCATGCAAGATAGTTTTTGCCATTTTAACTAAGTATTGAAATAGAAAGTATTTTTTGGTAATTTACCTGCCAAAACAAGTAAGACATGAGATACAAAGATAGGATTTGTGGCGTTTGCCTATCAAATTCATGTCTATTGATTGGGCAGTCCAGTGGCGTAACCATCTTTTTTTTAGGGGGGGGGCAAAGGGGGCACATGATTTTCACAGGGGGGGGCAAGCATATATTAAAATTTGTTGTATGGCTCTGTAAATCACTACTTTTTTCAGGGGTCAAAGGGGGCAAGATTCCCAACGGGGGGGGGGGGGCATTGCCCCCGGCCCCCCCTCTGTTTACGCCACTGGGGCAGTCCAATATTTTTATTGTATAAAAGAGTTCTCCTGCTCATCCAATATGACATGGGCGTATGAAAGTCAATGTATGCCGTAACCCTCCCGGCGTATGATTTTCCTATTTCTGCCCCGCGTTTGAGATGCTGAAATCCCCCAAAGTTTCATTATTTTGTATTTTAAAGAAAATATATCAAGGTTTTCTTCTTGTGTCAGATCTTGTGATCGTGAATTTAGTAGATTTTAAACCAATTAAATCACAGTTTCAAAGTCATTTCTAACGTAGGGTGGTGTTTTGACAAAATATTGTAGGTATTAGAGGAGCCTGAAGGTTGGTGAAATGGCTTTTACTGCAAAATTAAGAATAATGAATAATGACGATGAAATAATTGCCTCCTTATGATTTGCAAAAACTGTTTTACAGAACCATAACATTGACTTTCATGGCCTTAGATGGGTGCAAAACAGTAAACAGCAAATTCCCTTCTATATTTTATTCTCTATTCTTTATCAGTGGGCAGGGGTTTAGTAAGCAATATGCAGTTATGGTATAGTCATTGTTGCATGCCTATCTAATATGAGACCATATTTAACAGTGTTACCGCACGCATGTATTAGGTTACGCAGTATCACAGCTGTACGGTTTGGTTTTTTTTTGACAGTCGCCCCGGGCGCGGGGGGCCACTTGTATTCAAAGGGATATGATGCGTGAACAAAAAACGCGTAAAAAGGGTGTCTTTTTTGCAACAGGCGAAGTACGCGCGTACATCGTTTAGGGTGTTAAAAACAGAAAATAAATGGAAAAAGGTATGTTTTTTCTTAACTCCTGAAATTTTCATGTTATATCTCATTAGTAGGGATCAAAATCATCGAAAATATTGTAATCGGAACTTGGGAATTAGAGCAAAGCAAATAAGAAGGCTCTATTACGTTCAATGCACTGGGTACTTGTTGATGGTTCATAACAGATAAAAATAACTTGTTTAGGGTATTGTTGCGTGTTTTTTCGTCATGGGAAATCCGGTTTATGGTGCATTTTGAAATGTCCATGTTCACGCATCATACTCACCTTTGATACAAGTGGCCCCCCCGGGGACCGTGGGGAATATTTTTGCTTTTTAACAATTTTTTGAAAAAAATATACCACATGAGTGTAATGTGATTTTAAAAAAGACAACTGGAATCCATCCGAAATCAGAATCGCTGAAAGCCCAGACCAATTTAATTATTCTGCAACAAGCTTCTCTCAGGGATATCTAGTACAACCATAAACAGAAGGTGCTAGAAGTCAGAAATGCACCTTAACGGTGCACCGAGAGATTTTGTGGCACCAAATATTGTGTCATAATAGTAATTTCAATAGATTAGACACTCAATAGATTTCCTACCTTGTACATACTTGGTTACAGAATGTCTTAAAAGAGAAGAAAGGAAGGTGATTGTTTGCTTATATTTCAATATTAACATAGACTGAATTCGTATTTGCTCCTATACGAAATAGAATTTCACAATTTTGGTACCAAAGAAACACTTCTCAGCTTAATCCTTTCAGATGGGGATATTTTTGATTGAAACTTACATCAGGGAAAAATTCAAGTACGTACGTTCGATTTTGGGGCACTTGATATGTGAAAATCTCTCATTGCACCTTTAATATAAACACATACAAAAATAACTCTCCACCCCTGTAAGTTCAAACGATACATCATACAGCAATACAATATGGGATCTACATGAAAGAGGTATTTATTTACGCGTACATCATATTGACACCTAAGTTGTGGCGATCGATTGAGTATGTGAAGTTAGCCCACTTAAACGGGATTAGCAGCGATAATGCGAGAGAATAAAACAAATGTGGATATCATTTTTTTAAACTTATAAATCAGGGGATGTTTTGGGGCTAAGTGTGTACAATTCCATTATAATGCTTTAATGTTGAAACAAACCACACCAATAGTGAAAAAATGAAGTATTTGAGTGAAATTTGTCATGACGTCTCCCGCAAATAGACATTACAGCGACAGCATCTTAAAATCTGCACTAAACAGTTGATGGTGGTTTACACCAGTACAAAATAAACAAAGATCAATGATGTTTATATTTGAGGTCAAACTGTATTGATCATGGTGCACAATATACCACGCTGAAAATCTGTGATATTCACCTGGAAAGGCTTTTTTGATCTCAAATCGAAATTTTGATACACACGTATAGAAATTACAGAATCAGATAAAAAGTACTGCCTTGTCTTTAATACACGGATTTCAAGCCAACCACTTGCAGGTAATGTTCGCATATCCATGCCAGTAACAGAAATATTAAAATATGAATTTTGTTCGATGTTTCAGATTAGCAAATCACTGCTAATCCCTTTGACCAAACTCACTCCAGGATTTAAAAGTTGCAGTAAGCCCTGTTGACAATCACATTGTTTATTACATATGGAAATCAGTGCAATCCACTTCTTCTCTGCATGACTAATTCTCCTTCTCTCATGGCCATTTCTTTTTCTTTTCTTTCCTTAAATTAACTTGCTTCATACTATGGACACTAATAATACACACAATCTATGAAAAATACTTGGTACACCTGGGCAAAATTGCAATAGTTTTTTTTTGCAGACTTGTCCATGGGTATTTCATGATGGAATGATAAGTACACATAAATTGTTTTGGTAACCGGGCTTTTCAAATCTGAAATCATAGCATGCAGTTGTGCCAAATACCAGTTTTCTGTCTTGTGTCAGGGCAGGGGGGGGGGGGGGTAGGACACAATCTGCTCGATTTGGACATTGGGGATTTCCATGCCTAAGAAAAATGATGCTTCATGGACAAGTCTGTTTTGCTGACTTATTTATTCAGTGGACCATATCTTGAGATCCACTCAACCAAAATGAACAATTTTTTCAGGCAAGATGCTCAATTACCCATTCTTTATGATAAAATAAAATCCACAGTTCTATCAAATTAAAAAAAGTGGAAAATATCACTTTCATTTTGGGTAAAGTTTTTATTGGGTCACCCTGTAGATAAGCCTGGTAAGACATGCTAATTTGCATTTATCCTATGTGGATGTACACTGTTGTCCATAAAGTTGGAGTAATATTTTTTTTTCAGAACCAATCTTAAAACATATTTCTATTTGAACACCTCAGTAATCATAATAGAGTAGGTGAACGATTACATATTAATGAGGCCCCACTATACCCAGGTGAAGTGAATCCATGCACAATTTTGAATTGCATAATAATGCCTTTTGTTGGTTGTTCCTTCACAACAAAAACTGACAGAGCTAGAGGTTCATTTGTGTCACTGTATTTCAACTATTGATTTTCGTCAATTATACTTGTTGAATTTGTCCGTCAATATCAAGACCGGCATATTCAAAAAGCAAATTCATAATTTTTCATTGATATTCGTTATCATTTCCTTCAATTTAATCATGTGTATAGGCCTATTTTAAAAACATGAAGACTCTTTTTGGGCTAGTGGTACTGACAGTTTTGTTTTTTTCCAATACATCTTCACAACATGCCCATTCTACTCTGTCTGTTTAGTGTTTTTTGCCTGGAAGTTTATGCAATATGTGAATGTTTTACAATTTTTTATGTTAAATAGTACATAACAATGTCAATTAATTATGTGGGTTTATCTTTTGTGTTGAACTTTTTAACGTGGAATTTTGAGATTTTAACTATTTTGGTTTACACGTTAATAAAGTGAGGTTATTCAACAATCCACTACATCTAATATACCCTACCCATAGAGTGTAAAAAATAAATGTCCACATATAGAGCCTTTCACAATGTATCAAAGTGCTTTACATTTATTTCAACTGCCACTAGATATGTCAGCTGCCTTACCAATGCCAAGGGTACACTAATACCTTTGGGGGTGCTTCACTGATCGAACATATTCATAAAAGTCCCATTTTGCACCTGGGTGAGAGCGCAAGCGAGGGGTTAAAGTGCCTTGCAAAAGTGAAACAACACATGGCCTCAGCGGCGAACTTGAAACCCAGAAACTTTGGGTCATGAGTCGGTCATTTATACAATGGAACCAACATTGTGACATCCCAACATATAAGTCATCAAATAGCATGGCGCAATCCCATGGCACCAATCTGTAGATGAGGTTAAACTTTACAGGTCACTCTGGTCACGACTATGGTCTGGCAAGGTGGCTACGAATCATGAAAAAAACAATTACTTTATTCATTTGCCCAAAGTTTTTGACATGTATTTACCCCCAGGGTCTATGGTCTATTTCAGTACAATTTTCCTTTTTTTTTTTTTTTGCTTTAACTGAAGGCTGGATCGATTTATTTAATAAAATGTAATTGTTGTTTTTGATGAATATTTCCATGTGAGCAATGAAACATTGTTTGAAAAACATTGAACACATTTCTGATTTTCTCACCTGAGTTAGTGATAGATGGAATTGGATATATCACTGTCGATCACTCTCGAAGGTATTAGGTATTATTAGGGATTGTGATGGCAAAAGTGGACCTTGCCAGGGACTAGCTCGGGGAGGGGATTATTAATCTTCAGTTTACTCACTAGGGCAGGCAACCCAAGATCCATTCTTCCACTGCAGACTTACCATGAATGGTAGTACATGTGTGAATTTTACCGGTATTATATACATGTACATGTTTATGTTTGAAATTCATAACCTTTTGAACATGGCACCCTTCAGGCCAATTGTTACCCTAAACTGATAGTACCCTAGCAAATGGCATACCACACAGTGTCAATGAGCCTGTGTACATTGTACGGTTTAATTAAATTTAAGCATTTGTTTTAAAAATGTATATAGCTAAATGTCATAAAAACATGAAATATAATTGAGACTTACCCTTCCCTATGATGTGCAAGTTAGTGTCAATCAAAACCCGCAATAAATTGCTTCAGTGCGGATATATTACGTACACAAATCTCACAAATGAGCAGCGATACAGTTTTGGCAAGTCTTTGTCTCTCAATAGCCAGTGTTGCCATTTGATTACAATAACATCAGAATACAAAAAAAGTACGTCTCTATAACAACCAAACTCTACGTATCCTCATTATATTGAGGTGCACCTCGTATCTAAGTGAATGTGTGTGAACTTTGGACATTTCTCATGCCTCTGTGGCAGTGTAAAACGGCCTGCTCAAGAACTTGCAGTTGTAGCATAGGTCAAGATCTGAGTGTACTGAAATGACCCCTCAGTACAACAGTCTCTGATGTTACTTCAGGAGTAAAGTGCTAGTATAGTGGTTTAGCCAAGAAATATGTGCAGTATAGCTAGACCCCCACTTTCAGCACCCCTGTCACCCAAATACCCCATATATTTTGAAAATGTCACCCAAAGACCCCATATTTTAAAAAAAAAAAAAAAAAAAAAAAAACACTTGGTAACTCATTTTGTGGGCGGAGTTTCAATGGAAGAAAGAAGGACTAATTCACAGAGACCTAGGTGGCTCAACTATGATTGACGGTTGTTTATTTCTACCCTAGGTCCAATTGCACAAAATCCAGTTGAACTAGAATACTAACGCACTAGTATCATACAGATGACTGTGTGAACTTTGTTACATTTCTACATGCCTCTGTGGCAGTGCTCAAAGGCTGCTCAAGACTTGCTAGCAGGTCAAGATCTGCAGTGTACTGCTGAATTGACCCTCAGTACAGACAGTCTATGATTTTACTTCAGGAGTACTAGTGCTAGTATAGTGGTTTAGCCAAGAAATATGTGCAGTATAGCTAGACCCCCACTTTCAGCACCCCTGTCACCCAAATACCCCATATATTTTGAAAATGTCACCCAAAGACCCCATATTTTAAAAAAATTTACAACTGTCACCCAAAGACCCCTATTTTAGGGAAAATTTTCACTCAAAGACCCCTATTTTGGGTGACATTTTTGCAAAATTTTCTATAAAAAGACCCCATTTTGGGGAAAGTTTTGCAAATTTCTCACTCAAAAACCCCTTATTTTGGGGCATTTTGACTCTCTCTCACCCAAAGACCCCTATTTTTTTTAGTCCTCTGTCACCGAATGCCCCTGGGTTTCGAAGCGCCAGCCTTAACACCCATATCCATTTCATATGTGATTGCCGTGGAAAACAAGCATTTGCTCAATACACAAAACCACAAGATCGGAATCAACTAAAATTTTGGGAATACGTTTTTCTCAAGGAGTGAATGAAAGGGCTGGAATCACAAAATACATCTTTAAATTTCTCTTAATCATGGTAACAAGGATTATGAATTTTCTTCCAATATCAAAATTTCAGTTTGATGGATATAAAGTGGAGGGACCAGTCCTAGTCCAGGTAGTCATTCGGGTCACCCACCTTTACCCATTGATAATACAATCATACAATTTACAAAGTGGTACTGACACATTTTCAAAAAAAATATGAAATTCCTTTAATTTGCTCTCAAATGATAACCTAGGACATCGACATTGGCAAAATACATATATTTTACATACAAAAATAACATACTAGTACCACAAAACAGAAGTCTAACAGATATGAGCCTTTATAAGAGGCTAAAGACATCCAGTAATCTGTAGGACAAATTTTGGCTTTGTCTTAACTTTAATCAACAAATGTGTCTATTATATGAATATCAGACGGACTACTCATACTCATTGATAACAAAGGTTACAGACTGGGCAAAGAGGGTGGATGCCATGGAAATCAACACCGACATGTGTTTTCTTGTAATGCCATGATCCATCGTCTGCTGAATAAAATCACCCTGGAGAAATTTTATTATAAAATCATTCTATTTAATACTAAGGGTGCTGATTTGGGTGTAATCATTTACAACCATGCAAAAATATATTTTTAAATCTTGAGGGCACACTATTTTCCAGTGCCAGTGTCTCTTTAAGGTGTGACTGCTTTTGTCATAATCATAACATTGGATTAATTGATGTTGACCACAAATTTCTATTTCATACACTAATTATACAATTTGTCAAGTTCCTTTTGAAGACAATTTGCATTTTCAGAGAGAATAAAGGAAGGGCACACACAAATATACAGCACAGATGCACACTGGGCCAGTATTTAATTATATACAGAGGGAATCTTTGCCCATCTTGCCCCCTGTGGAATTAATGTTTTGTTTTTTTGCACACACACCAATATAACAGAGAAAGCAACATAAGCCTATAATAATTATTGCACTAACCCACTTTAAAGCAGCACTGGCACATTTTTCACGAAATATGAAATGTCTTCAATTTGATTGCAAATGATAGTCATGGCCATTGAAAGAATAGAGATATATTTTACATATAAAAATAACATACTCAAAAACATATAAGGATATTAAAAAGAGGCTAAATACATCCAGGTAATTTGTAGGCCAACTTTAAGTTTGCCATAACCATGGTAACTTTAATCAACAAATATTATATGAATATCATAGACTCTTCCTCATTCAAAGAACAAAGGTCACAGACTGGTCAAGCAGGGTTCATGCCATGGGAATCGGGGTCCAGCATGTGTTTTCTTGTGTTAAATGCCATTTTCATCTTCTGCTGAATAAATGTTGCCGGCGACATTAATTTGGTCTTAAACATTTCAGTTGAGGGCTAATGTATATAAAAGCTTTACAACCATGCAAAAATATCAATTTTGAAAAATCGTGAGAGCGTGCTATTGTTTAAATGTGCCAGTGCCTCTTTAATATAAGCTTAAATATGTGCCCCCCTCAGAAAAAGCTGGTTACACCATTGGTAACTGATTTAGTTGGCATGGCATGCAGTCAGGACACTTTGAAACTTTTCTGAAATATTTCTGTAAGTTAAAGGCCATAAGTAGATTTTTGTGGATTCAAATTCCTTGAAATTTATCAAAGAACTGCGACACCTACTGAGAAAATGCTTTGAAGGTTTTTGTGTCACCAGCTGCCTTAAGGCAGGAAGACACATATCACTTTGTCCACTGTTGTTTTTGATATCTGTTGTTGATGTCTGTCAATGTGGAAAAGGGTTAACATTTGCCTGTAATATCTGCATGCTTCCGGGGGGGGGGGGGGGGGGGGGGGGGCACTTGTATTCAAAGTTGGATATCATGCTCGTGTACAAAAAAGTGTAATATTAGGGTACGTCGTTTTTTGAGATCGGGCGATGTACGCGCGTACATTGTTTAGGGTATCAAAATCATCAAAAATTAAAAATTAGGGTATGCTTTTAATAGCATGTCGAAAAATATGTGTTTAGGGTGAGATTTTGAATACTTGTAAAAAAAATCACATTAAAAATGTAAATAGTGGGTTTTGTTCCCGATTTTCTCCTGATTTCACATGGGAGATTCCGCGAGTGATTTTAACTGTTTTCAACCTTATTTTAGCTTATTTTCTCTGTGTCGTTGTTGTGTCTTATACATAATAGTCTTTACCATTAGGTTTTCGCCTGTTAATCTATATGACTGTGACTCTCTATGACTGATCCTTACAAGTATATGTCTGCAGAAACGGAATTAGGGTTTTGTCAATCAAAACAAGATGATGATATTTAGTCCGAGTTTTCAATGAAATGGCTGAATTTGCAGAAAAAAAAACGGTCAATTACGATATCCGACAACTGCCGACAAGACTCATTAATTCCAAGAATTAGGGACCTTAAAAAGACTTTAAATTTTAAATGTAATGGATTTAATGTTTAAACTTATTAGGCCCTAGATAATGCACGAATTGATGCTTTCACTACGATAATATTGAAATAAAATACATGTATATGAAAACTGCTTGACATTGTTCTATGCTGTTTGTTTTTTTTCACACTGAAATCTAAAGCATGAAATTTGTCCTGGAAAATGACTGCACATGTACCGTTGCATCCACCTGATTACTAGAGATTCCATATTCTGAAACAGGGTGCCTGACTTTTTCTGTGCAATAAAAAATTTTCAATATGTGTTTGAAAAAGGTCCATCTACTATATGTGGAACACAATGATGTCATTTTTAATGTGTCCTTTGGTGTGGCTTATCCTGCCTGTAACTGTTCCGATTGGTTTGTACGTGGCGTAGAAGATATAAAGTGATCATTACAGCATATAGGTTTAACTGAATTAATTATATTATTAACTAGCGGGAGGGCCGCGCTCGCGGCTCCTGCTAGATGAGTGAACGGGGTGCTCACTGTAAATGGAAGCGATCACAAAACAGAAACGATCACTGAACAGAAGCGATCACTGAAGAAATGACACACTATGACGACACCACCGCAACCACTAAAAAAACAAAATTAAGAAATATGTACACATCCATGACAGTGAATTCTGACAACTCCTCAAAATTACCCATTATCTGAAGTTTAGGACTCCTTCCTGCACACATACATGTAAGTAAACATTCTCACTAACAATAAAAATAATAACCCTTTATGGCTGAAAACAAACAATTTTGCTAAACCATTATGTACAAACTCCTATGGAACATAATGTTTATTTTGCAACACCCCTACAAATTAGGATTGTCTAAAATTGCAATTTTATGTTAAATATATGTCATTTGGTCCTTCTTAGATTAGATCAACATACATAGGTTTTCAAAAAGTTTTGATGTACAAAGTTGCGAAGCTCATTGGAATTTTGTCTTTTTGCCCAATTTTTTGTGTGTTTTGAAAACAATGTTTTGCCTATGTGTATAAATTTTGTGCGAAACTTCTGTTGGGAAATTGGTTTCCTAGTGTGGGTCCCCACAAATGGAGCCTCCCCCCCCCCCCGGGTAACATGGGAGTGAAAACCCCTTGGCACTTAAAATGTGTTGTGTTCCGATCATTTTTGGCTCCCCCGATTACCCGAATAGCATCGATTTATATCAGAGAACGGTTGTATTTTTCTATTGTCGTCCTGAAATT
This sequence comes from Ophioderma brevispina, assembly GCA_023653785.1. Classification (NCBI taxonomy): domain Eukaryota; kingdom Metazoa; phylum Echinodermata; class Ophiuroidea; order Amphilepidida; family Ophiodermatidae; genus Ophioderma; species Ophioderma brevispina. The sequence goes on from JAMKCH010006142.1 coordinate 186,987, forward strand.
TGAGGCTTCAAATTCCCATGTCATTCCCTAAGATTTAAGCAAAACTGCCGTTTTAATGGTAACCCATCAATATTAGCACCATATTTAATAAGGCTTGCAATATTCTTATCGCTTCTACAACAAAACCGCAACTTTTGTTTCCCATTGTACTTGATGGGGAGTGTGTGTGCACGTGCCAGGCTCTTATATCAAGTAGAGAACACATAGAACATAAATCGGAACAGCACCTTTAAGATGTTTAAACAGTACTCTTCGATTAACAAAAATCATCTCTTTAGCTCTCCACATAAAAACGGATTGTAATTCTGCGCGAAACTTGGCGAATAGGGATTTTTGGGGTGAAGGGCAATTCTTCACGATGAAACTGATAAACGTAAATTGGGGTAAGCCACCTTTACAACATAGCACTATAGCAACTAAAATGTTGGTATTTTAGTATGAAGTATTGTTTTCTTAAAGGCTGCCTCAGTGTTCGAGAGTAGTGTGCCCTCAATTTTCCAAACAAATCATGTTTTTGGCATATGTACCATGCTTGTCCATATATTAATCACTGTGTGAAATGAGCTAGCTCAAATCAAGTCCTTTATATAGAAAATCACATCTTTGTTTTAAAATTCCGGATCCGGAATTTTTGTTATACACAGTATCCTATGGCACAGTACAGTTATACTACACATAAATGTTTACTGTATCAAAACAAAAAAATCCGATTCATATTTCGAACTTTGGAATTGAGCATTTTAGGTGACTATCATTAATTCTAGTTGACTATTTTTAATTTATATATAAAAAATTATATATTCAGAAATCTCTGAGTCAGCCTTTAAGATTGTAACAGAAATCATATTTGCCTCTAGCACCAGGTTGTATTGTTATTTGCAACCCCCTTGAAAAGTTTATGGGTTTTTTTTTATAATACCATTAAAAAGATCATGGTAACAAAATGCTAGGAGATTGCAACAGCTAGCCCCTTCTTCCCTTTGTAGACAGTGCCATTAAGGGTTAGAAGTACAGGAAGGGCCGTATGCAGGATTAATTTTTAGTGGGGTGTGGGACTTAAAAAAAGTGGACCTTTTTTCGAAAGAGTGGACTTTTTTGGTAAAAATGACCTAACCCCCTAAAATGGTCCTTTTTGGACTTTTTGACAATTTCACCACCAAAAAGTGGACTTTCTTGTCAATATTTCTCTAATTATGGACTTTTTTATCAAAAAAATCATAAAAAGTGGACATTTTATAGTAAGCCATTAATTTCTTATTTTGGCCCTGATGTTTTTGTTTTATTTGTTTGTTTTTCTTTCTTTTTTTAGATAATTGTCAGATTTTATTTATTTTTTTAAGACAGGGACATCAATATAACTTGAAAACACACACATGTCCAAAAATATCTCCAAATCTGTGAGTGGTACCACCAATACAAATGAAGTTGACCTTTACAAAATACAGGAACTATGCCACCCAATTTTCAGACATTTTTTTCTATAAATCAGTCTTTTTAATAAACTGTACCATCCCCTTAAGTGGATGGTAATTGACTCTCATGCTCAGTGAATCAATTTATCTTTCTTTATCATAGAAATATAATCATCATGATCATAGGCCATAGGAAGGCAAAATTATTAATCTCAGAATTTATTTTCCATATTATTTTTTTAAATAAGATAAAGATGGAGGTTGTTTATTTATTTATTTATTTACATTTTATTTATACAGAGTAGCCTCATCAGTATTTAAGTACTGCTCTCCCTGAGTGCCCTGTTTAAGTTATACACTTTTGTTATACAAGTTATACAAGTTTTAATGATATGCAACAACAAATCAACTGAAATACAAATTACTTAACCCTTCACAATTAAAAAGAGATAATGAACATAAAGGAAATTACATAAGTTGTTTCATAATATGTTTGAAAACAGGTACTGAAATATTGGTACTATGGATATTAATTCTAATATCAGATGGGATACTATTCCAAAGTTTAACACCACGGTAATGAAAAGTACGTAATCCTGAATTTGAGTTATATTTAGGAATAGACCGTATTCAATATGACGTCAGCCACCAGACATGTTGGTGGACAAGATGCATACATTCCAGGACTACAATACATTAAGCTGTCAATCGATCCATGTTTAGCGATTGCACAGGGATCATTGACAGGTGAATGTATTGTAGTACTGGAATGCGTCTATCTTGTCCACCAACATGGCTTGCTATTGAATACGGTCTAGAGTTAAGGAGCCACTTTCCTGATATCTTGTAGGATATGAATGCTGAGAAGACGTATACATAAAATTAGACGCAAGATAAGTAGGTGCAAGATTTGTTAAACATTTGAAAATACAACAGTATATAGCAAGATCCCATCGTTTGTGAAGTCTGGACCAGCAAAGCTCATTTAACATGTCATCAATTAGTGTAACATTATCAGCACTTAATATGATCCTGGCAAGCTTATTGTGCTGGATTTGCAGAGATGCTAAATTGTTTTTAGAACTGTTTGTCCAAACACTGCTACAATAATCAAAATGAGGCAACACCAATGCATTACTAAGCATGACAAGAATACTTTGAGGTAACAAACATTTAACACGTCTAATAATACCAATTTTCTTTGAAACCTTTGAATTAATGGTATTGATATGTGGGGTCCATGAAAGTTGAGGATCTAAAGTAACACCGAGGTATTTGAATTCTTTAACATGCTCAAGAACATTATCGCCATATTTAACACTAATATTACTAAATTTACTTACAATATGAGGTGAACCAAAAACCATATACTTTGTCTTTTTAATATTTAAAGTTAATTCATTTTCAGAGAACCAGTTAGCAATAACCTTTAGGTTGTTATTAAGAATATTTTCCAAAATATCTGGATCCTTAGATTTACATAAAAGAGATGTATCATCTGCATACATAATTACTTTACAATTAACAGAGCTTGGGAGTGAATTTATGTAAATCAGGAAGAGTAAAGGACCTAAAATACTTCCTTGTGGAACACCTATATCGATGTGTTTAAAATCTGATAGTACAGAATCAATACAAACAACCTGTTTACGATGACTTAAAGGTGCAACGAGAGATTTCACATATCAGGTGTCCCTAAAAAAATCAAAAGTACTGATTTTGGCCCTGATGTAAAGCTTTCCATCAAAAATATCCCCATCTGAAAGGATTCAGCTGAGAAATGTTTCTTTGATACAAAAATTTTGAAATTTCTAATTTCGTATAGGAGCAAATACAAAATTCAGCCTATGTTTTACATTGAAATATAAGCAAATCAAAATCACCCTTTTTCTCTCTTTTAAGACATTTCTGTAGCGAAATACAAGGTAAGAAATCTATTGAGTGTCTAATCTATATAAAACTACTACTATGACACAATATCTGGGTTCCTCAAAATCTCTCGTTGCACCTTTAAATATGATTGGAACCATTTCAGCTCATTATTTTGAATACCATAATCATTTAGTTTCTTGATTAAAAGTTCATGGTTCACTGTATCATATGCCTTTTTCAAATCTAAAAAGATAACTCCAATTGCAAAACCTTTATCAATGTTCTTGAGTACATAATCTTGAAAGTCAAGTAAAGTGGTAGCAGTGGGATGATTGGCTCGAAAACCAGATTGGCACTCACTTAAAATATCATGTGATGTTAGGAAATTATACAATTGATTATGAACACATCTTTCAAGAATCTTTGATACTACAGATAATACTGAAATGGGTCTATAATTTTCTACATTACATGCATCACCAGACTTAAAAATAGGTGTCACCTTAGCATTTTTCCAATCTGTTGGAAAAATTGATGTTGAAAGTGAAAGATTACATAAATATGATAGAGAATGACAAATATAGGGTGAGGCCAATTTTAAAAGTGAGGTGTTTATATCATCTAATCCAGCTGCTTTATTAGGTGATAGTTCACTAATACATTTTAAAATATCATCATCAGTGATCATGGTAAATTTAAAATGATTAGGTCTGCTATCATTAACATTATTGTCAATTTGTAAAAAATTGGTACGGTTATTCATGAATTTAGAAGCAAGAGTTCTATCTATACTGGTGAAGTAAGAATTAAACTCATTTGAAGCGTCTTTAGCATTATTGTTACTATTAATATTACCAGTATTGTCATCATGTAAATTTTTAATTAAAGTAGGGGTTACACTAGGTTTTTTGCTAGGAATTACTTTTTAATTGTTTTCCAGAGCTGTTGGGATTATTTTAAACTTATTTAGATTCGTACAAATAAAGTTTCGTTTAAGAGTTTTATTAGGTGTATTAACTTTATCCTGAGTTGTTAGCTTTATCAATCGTTATCATCATTATTTTTATGTGCTCGCCAATATAATAATCTCTTTCACGAGAAAGGGTGATTGATTTCTGTGAAATCCATTATGACAATGATTCTTTCACCCTCCTTTCAACAAAAGGGGAATGTTTATTACATATACTAGTTAATTGTATTCAAGCATTCCAAGCATCATCAAACGAACAATTTGATGAATTTCATGACCAATTGGCAGAGGCTACATCAAAAATAAAATCATCAGTACTGAAATGTTTAAATGACCTAGTTGTAACTACAGAGGTCCCAAAAATAAGTTCCCACTAAAATTAGGACATTCATTGCATAACTCGTAGAACTGGATGATCGAAATTTAAAAAGTTTTGAAGAGAAGAAAACATTTGGATAAACAAAAAAACAAACCATTAAAAAAAACAACACTTTTGGCATCAACACACAATCCCTTTGTTCCAAAATGTTGTTGTCAGAAAAAGTGACACTTACCGTATTCACAAGGTTTAAAGTAAGAAATTAACAATTGACAAACAACGATTTTTTTATCACATATTCATGGGATCTGAGGTAAATAAGCTTAGACACTGACGCATGGGCAACCCAAATAAACAAGCAAATTCTGCAGGAAAATAATGAGGTGTAGCTTTAAAATAGTCATTTTTCTTTTTATTAAAGAAAGAGGAACAATGTTAAAATGCGTTTCAAATCAAATAAGATTAATTGTTTTGTCATTTAGGGTGAGAATCAATTATCAATAGTCGCACTGATGGCATCATTTTAGTGTTTACCATGCTGTTTACCAATGCTGATTGTTCTGTTGAGGACTGTTGGTTCAAGCTCGCTGGAAAATTCCACCCGCGTTGAGCCAGTTCTCCTTTATGGTATGCTTCACATTTCGAGTGTTGGTTGCTTACTCAAATCTCATATCATTGTTTGTTTGTCTGCATATTGTCTTGTCTGTCATTTGTTTGCCTATGCGTTCATGTTTGAAGTTTATTAACTTCAGACCACAAAGAATATACGAAAGAAAATGAAGGTCGTTGTGGTAAATTGATACTTCGGGGACTTAGAACCTTTGAATACTCGTAACGTGCACTTTTCTGACAACTTCATGTTTGGAAAAACGGTGAGTGGGTGTTGATGCCACAAAGGGTTTTTGAAAAGTAAAGACGTTTGTGGCAGAGCCAATGTTTCTTCTCTGAACAAACTTTTTGAAATTGCTAAACGTCAGTTCTAAGTGAAGTTATGCAACAAATGTCCTCGAATTTTAGGGGGGAACTATCTTTTGGGAACCCTATTTAGGAGGGCTTTTATTATTATACTTTCTGAGAGATAGGATCAGTGGAAGGGTCACTATACATATATGACAGACGCCAGATTGAGAGATCTTATTCAGGTTATACAAATGGAAAGATCAAAGTCTGTTCAGTAGTTTCAGTTATTCTAGTAGGTTCATTAATAAGTTGTAAGTTGACAATTATTTGCAAAATTATTGAGTTTTCTGAGCTTGGTTTTGGTTTTGTAAATTTAAATTAAAGTCAACTAAAACAAGTAATTCATGATTAGGATTAGATGCAGTAGTGGGTGTACTAATATCACTTAAGTTATCAGATATTCATTATTACAGTCAGGTGGTCTATTAACACTAGCACCAGAATGGGTTTTAGTACCAGGTAATTTAACGATCCATAGAGCTTCTATCCTCATCGTCCAAAATTCAGTCCTTTCCTGTACAATAAATTTTATTTTTTACATAACATGCAACACCGACCGACGAATTCTGTTTATACGATCTTTACGATAAAGGGTGTACAGAAATATGGTATTTTCACTGTCATCAATATCACTATTGAAAAACCATGTTTCACTCAAAAAATATATCAATATCATTAGTATATGCACAAATTCTAATATTAAATCAATAATTTTAACTAGTTTCCGAACATTAAGATGAGCTATCTTGAGACCTTTGCTCAATGATAAAGGGCACTTCATTTGTCAAGAACATATTGGGGGAAAAGGGCAACTCCTTGTTAGCTACATTGAAAAACATTGGGCACAGCAGTTCAACAAGCACCAGGAATTACATTTGGATTAGAGGCATATTTTATACAATGAAATATGGAAATCAAAGTGGCATCACTACTGAAATATATGATTGTTGAGACCTGATAAATTATACAAATAGCACAAACAGAATGAGCTCTACAAGGTGGAGTATTATGATAGACCATGGTTTGCTATTGTTAACATTACATTTGAAACATTACTATCATATTTCTTTCCTAAACTAGGTGCATTAGACTGATATAAATACATCGCATTGTTCCAAAAACAAAATCAGCAATGGTACTTCATAAGATCCATTTGGTGAAACACATGTTACAAACCAGTTGAAAATATTATCAGTTATGCCACTGCAACTTTGTGAAAATTTAAGAGTCAAGGCTACATGAAACACATTCAGGATTTCAGTCTAATTAATGTGTAACAGGAAGCACAAATTGATTTAATATGAGAAATATTTAGAATCTGAATTAGTGTTGGAAGATTTATTTACCGAAGTTTTACTTGTTACAATTTCATAAGTTTTTGATGAGCAAAATGAAATGAGTTCAAGTCCTGGCATTTGCGGTTCATTAAGGGAAAACAGATAAAATTGCAAACGCAGATTCATTTCAAGCTCTACCTAACCCTTTGGTTGTTTACATACATTATCCCAAAACAAATCTAATTTCTATGATTTCACCTGTGCAGATTACAAATGTTGGGGCATTGTCCAACACAGTTTTATTCTGGAATTATTCCTACAGTTCATTTCAACATTTTGTTGAGTGGGTATGAAACACGATTTGGTGTGTTACTGGTGTTTAGGGGGCACAGGTCTTGGAAGTACTCCGGATATGAGCACATGTGCAAAGGAAATTTCTGCAGAGTTTGTATTATAGAGCTTGCCATGCTTGGGCCTAAATTTGCTAATTTAAATTCAATTCACTGCCTAAAAATTTAGATGGGAAACCCGTGTATTGATAAGCGAACAGAATAACGTTAGAATTTCGTCGCATTCTTAAAAGAGAGTTCTATCTAATAGATTTGATGAGACGATCCACATAGGTATATGGTCATTTTATACAATACATGTTCCTTTTCTTTAATGGGGAAATGTCAACTCAAATATATTTGTATCAAACTTTCAGTTTGGTGGTGTCATTGCACAACAAAATTCATAAGGTAACACAAGTTTGTATGAACATTTGGAAGTAAAAACAATAGGGATGAAATGATTCAAATTACTTTACAAATTTATTCTAATGTTTGTACTTGTTAAGCAGATAGCGTGAAATTTAACCAGTTTTCCAGTTTTGATCACTAAAGAGTCTTTTTAGCATGAATCTCCGTGGCTGGGGTGCTACAGGCTAACATCTTTTGATCTTAACAAGCGTGCATAATTCGATTGTGCAGAGTTTATCATATTAACATTCGTTACATTTCACCATCTCCGCAGTGATGAACAAGCACGTCAAAGAATCTCAGGCTATCGGGATATCTTTTGTTTTTGTTATGAATGTCGCTAAATCAAAAACATAAACCGTTACGTGATCATTTAAGCAGTTTAAAGGCGATATTATGTCAAACCAAGCATATTAATTCTTACATTTCGCACAAAATTATATTCCATTACCTACATAGCTAGTTAAAATTTTTTTTAAAAACTAATACCGTTTTTCATTTGTATTAGACATCGGGACCTCTTGCAAGTTTTGGTAAGCTATGTTAAACAAATACTGCCAGTTGCTTTCTTTTTCCGTTGTTATTTCTAATAACTTCAACGTACATGCGACTTAACACATACTCCTGAATATACGTGTTACTTGGCACATTACCAATACAAGGGTAACCATTAAAGTCAACCTCCAGAAGTTAATAGGACTCAGATGAATTGAATTACGATTTTTATGCAAAATGAGCCATCGAGTGTGGATTATTTCACAGTATTAAGGTTTCTTTAAATTCGAATGTCGGTTGCTCGGGCTGTTCCACCCGAGTCTTTTCCCTTCAATCAATCAATCATCAACTTTATTGACAATATCTTCACATAAATCTTACAAAGACGCAAAACAATGATAAGTGAGGAGATGAATCGAGTTCCAATAAGGCCAGATGTGATCATACTCCCTACCCCTAACAAGTTTTAACACTTACAAAACCACAAATGCACACTACCATACACACAAACAAGAACATGCCCCAACAAAACTCCTTCATATTCAGCGACGATATAGATTTGGAATGATTTCTAAAACACTTATTTTTTTTAATTTTTTAGGTTTTTTCTTTTTTTAAATAATTTCCATAATTTTGTGTCCAGAATTTCTTCTCACAAAGCGCGCTCGGAAAACATTTTCCTGTTATTATTACTACTATAATTGTGGGCATTTTCTTGTTGGTATTTTTTGATTTGGGCTGTTTTACAAGTAATTTCTCAAATGTTTTGGTATTGGTCAGTATAGTGTTTATACATAAACACTCCAAGTTCCAGCTTTCATGTTCAATACATTCAACAAATTGAATTTTGAGAATAATGGTCCCGAATGACATCTATCTGACTATTCGTAATCATCCTTACCGCCCATTTTTGCAACTTAATATTTTATCTAAATAGGTTTTAATTGACTACCCCTATTAAGAAGCCATATGTTTATGTAAGGTAATACTAACGTACAATAATAAAATATAATACAATCCAGGTACAAAGTGTTTAAGTTTTGAGATAACCCAACTTTCTTGAAATATTTTTTGATATTTGATCGATGTGATTTTTCCATGTAAGATGTTCATCGATGATAATACCTAAATTTTGTCTCAATCAACTCTCTTTTATGTCAAGTTTCCGTACACATTAAAATTTTTGTAGTATTGACCCCCGTTTTGTCTTGCAATCAATTACCTTTAGTTCTTGTCTGGAACATTATAAAGTTACATAAGGGATCCCACACATATAATTAGTTTTGCTCGCATTACCGATAGTTTGTTTGCCCTGAACAGTTTGTTGAGCTCCTTGTAATCAACACTATTGAGATTACATCAATTTTTCGTGGCTATAATCAGGAGGGGAATACAGTAGAGTAGTATCATCATCAGTATCATCAGCAAATAAGACTCACTTCTAAGCAGTTGAAACGGCATTTACAATATCATTTATTACAAATAAATAACAAAGGTCCTAAAATTGAGCCCTGTGGTACCCCGCATTTTAATACTTTTATAACTGAACACATGATTGATATCGTACAAATTGTATCTATTATCTAAGTAACTTTTAAAACCTCAAGGCAATACCTCGGAAACCATAATATTCCATTTTATAAATCATATATCTGGTTAATAGTGGTCAAACCGCCTTTGACCAATCTAAAAATATTCCATGTAGTTTCATTTCTTTCCACTGCAATGAACTATTTATCCCTAACTCATATTGCCATATAGGTTGAATGCTTTGACCTCAATGTTAAACAATGAGACAAACGATTCATCAGGAGCCTATCTAATGGGAGAGGGGAACTTTAAAATGACAAAGTCAACCTTCAACATCCTAAGCGAACCTAAACAAGACACTCCCCCCCCCCCAGCTCCCCCCCCCCCCGCTACGACCCTGTATGTATTGCGAACATTTACATTTCCAGTGTGATGAGAAATGGTAACAAAAATCCACACACCCCCAGTTGATCTTGTTACTTTTAATTACCTAAGTTTTATATTCGCTCATTGATAATAGATTAGCTACCCAGAACCAAAATGTTTGTGATACTGGATGTAAATTCCGTGTCCAACACTTGGCGCTTACATCCAACCTGTGTGGGTGACGCAGACGCAGCTTGCAGTCACTGGTTTGATTTAATGGGAATATCTTAATATTTTGACGCCAGGCAGTAGATTGCAATGCTCTGGACTTTCGGACTTTCAAAAAAATGTCGCAAACAATAATGTGAGATCTTTTTGTGGCTAAATTTTAAAATTGAATTGATATAAATGAAACACAATAGCCGAATTAAAAAAAAATGAAGATGAAATATTTTTTAAAAACCGTTGCTAAGGCTGTGTGGCAGATTGTAGATTGTTAATGGTTGCAGCTTGAACAATAGGTGTTCTACATAGCAACTGGGCCACTGAATCACGCTGACAAAATACGAGTCCTAATCATGCTAATTGAGCTAGGAATCTCAAATCAAATGCCCACGTATTTTAAACAGCTTTCAAAATGTTTTCATGAGAGAATTTAAACATTAGATTAGGAGCACTTAATTCCTACCACGTGCAGGAATGTGTTCTATATCAATGCTACCCTTAGCTTTAAGCGATCACAATGCACTAAAACCAGCAAGTCGAAACCCCTACAATCCTACATGTATCTACCTACGATTCATTTTAATGACGTGTCTTAACTCTGACAATTGGCGTCTTGAATTTTCGCTTGAAAACACAGTATCATCAACCTTATGTGCAAAATAAAAAAATGTTCACCACGTACTTTCTAGCTTACGATGATTACGGTCGAACGACCAATTTATCGTATGGCTTGTTACTCCATTTTGTATTTTCAATGGTCTTATGTACGCCTTCAAGCGTTTAACAAAATTGTAAGTTTGCGCAAACCGAGACAGGTGCAAACACTGCCGACTTTCTGTGGGTATTTCACTACGGACAAATCAATAAGTGATAAAAATTGCATAAGTATTAAGTGGAACAACACCCTTAGCGGAATGTGTCAAGATGCGTGCATTTAGAAAAGGTATACGTATAAATCAATAACATGACCTCTTTACCGAGTAATTGGGTACAAACATTTTATTCGAAATAGCTTGCAAACCAACTAAAATGTCGCTTCTTGACTAAACTGATTAAGTAGAATAGTAAAGCAAGATAGTGATGCAAAATGTCTTCTGGTTACAGAAGCAAAATATCGACAGTAACCACTTCATTAAATTTCTTATACTTAAGATTTTGAAACTTGGTGGGTCGCCTTTATAAATACTTCACGTTTAATTCCAACGAAGAGACCAAAATGTTAATGTGGCAGTTCAAAAAAAGTTACGCCAAAGTGTATACATTCAGGTTTAGCGTTATTGGTTTGGTTTGTGTTTATGATAAGAGGGAACTAAGAATGCCGCTGTCTAAGGCAGTTTTCAGGCTTACCTGAAATTATATTGCTATTTGAATAAACAGCGGCATACCTCCAAGAATCGCTAGCCGATAACAAAGGTTATACGAAGCCATCCCCAAATGTACTATTTTTGCAATTGATTGCGCGTGTGAAAAATCTATTACAAGGAAGAGAATCTGTGTGATGAAATTAGATATCGAGGGTTATTACAGGTTGATGAAATGTTAAACGACTGTTCGGACGTGTTGAGTGCAAAGTTAAACGTAATGAAGAAATGGTTAAAACCGAAAGAAAATCAATGCCGAATACAACGGAAATTACATAGCAAATTTTGAACCCAAAATACTTTTTTTCTCATATTTGCTTGCTGAACTTTCTATATTTATGGCCATTCAACAGTTTTCCGTTAAACTGTTCCGCGTCAAGGTGACGAAATCAGATATTGCAAGTGATTATTATAGGTTGATTAAATGTTAAACGACTGTCCTGGCGTGGTGAGGATTAGTGGAAACTTAATCCTACTGATGAATGAAAAATAATAAAGAAAACCGCTACCGAATACAACTATGAATATTCTACGCAAAGGGGAAATAGGCTAATCGTACTGAAAATAGAGAACATTATTAACTAAAACATTTCTCTCTCGTGTTTGCTTGCTGCGCACTCTAAATTAAGGTCCTTATATACCAGTCTCCATTATAGGCAAAATACCTACTCGGAATGATTTATGTATTTAAGTTGTATTTAAATTCTTATTACATATATTCACATGCACACACACAGGTACTGTATTTGAACGTATTGGTCAAATATGTAGTCCATGATCTCTCTAATAAGTCAAAATTGTGTATACTTTGATTTACAGCTTTATAACAATGCATATTGACGAACCTTTGGGATCAGTTTATGTTTTACATTTTTGCTTCCCATTTAAAAAAGAGGTATCACGTTTGGCTGAATGAGAAGAACAACAAAATTGAAATAGACGCACTATACAATTTTGGGAAAAGGAGCAGTATTCATTGGATACATGGCCAAATTAAATGCAACGAGCTACTTAAATTTAAAAGTAAATCTTAATTTTGCAACAGTTTTATACCGTGCACTTGATGATACTGCGCACTTGATTCAGTTGTATATATTGCAATTATTTCCACGAGGGGAGACTAAAAGTACACTTCAAAATATTTTCAAATATATCTCACATTTAAATTCAAATATATTCAAACATTTCCGACATTTAAATGAAAGCCTCCATCAATAATACTAATGTTTGTATTAAACTCAAAATAAACTGAAATTACTGCGGTTTTTTTTTTCGTGGTGGTAGATTTTTAAAGATCTTCTTTACTGTTGAACGCGGTTGTTGCTTCAAACATAGCCTTGTAACTGTTCCAGTTGCATAATGACAAACTCCTTGAGGTTTAGTGTACACGTTTTTTGCTTAAATGAAGAACTGAAGAACCAGAAGTTCCCTGCAGCATTATTTGCATTATTCAAATAGCTTGTTCGACATGTTCTGTTGCTAGAAAAGCCCAGAGGCGTATTTACATTGAGGTGAGAGGGTCTGCGAACGTGGGATTTGATGAGAGTTTTGCTACAGGCGTTCAGTAATAACACGTATACAATCGCGCAGGCGCAAAGCGTCAACTGCAATACGCAGACAGTGTAAGACGCGCGCGAGTCTACTAATACCTATGTTAATTGGGTGTCTTTAGCACGAATATTGACTGATGCATTTACCGACTCGTATTTCAATTAAGATTTGTTTGGCACGAATACTGGCTTATGCCCGGTTATTTATTCTTTGCTTCAGAATTTCTTGGACCTAATAACAAAATTATGCCCGCGTTACAGAGGGGATCATTAGTTCTTGTCTCGATTGGATTCTGCTTTGGCTGGAAAAATATACTAAATTGACGAAAATGAGACTCAAATATAGGATAAATTTCTGTATTTTTTATAAAGATTAACACATTAAGTGCCCAAGCTAAAAAAAAACTTCACGTTAGTGCCCAAGGGGGGGGGGGGGTTCCTGAGGGACCCAACCCAGATAACTCCTTTCCTGTGGGAGTTTGATCATGACACTAACACAAATAAATGGGGTTCCACGTAAGAACCACATACCCACAATAAAAATGAAAATCCGACTTTGACCTATGACCTATGGCCAATTTGAATTGTCACTCTTCGAAACAGAGTGGGTCGCACATGTCCATCCTCAGGAACTCCAATATAAGGTTTTGAACCAAAATAATTCATATTTCTACTCTAGAATAACCACTTAAATAATAATTGCAAAATATAGCCACTTTATACCATCTTGTATTTTCTCAGAAATTCCAAATTCGCTTATTTTTCCCATGACTTACACAGTTAAGAGCACGGCATGATACAAAATTAACATGATGCTATCAGCAATAAAAGGATTTGATTTAAGTATTATTAATTATTAATTAATTTACCCCTAAGGTATATATCTAAGCAAATAATTCCCCAGATTTAATTACTTAATTTTTTAATAGTAAAAATATCTTGATTTTTTCACTTCCGTTAGTGCCCAAGGGGGGGGTGTTCCTAGGGACCCCAACCTAAATATTCTAATGAAGCCGTGGGCGGATTTAATTTTTTTTTGTATCAGTGAGAAGCTATTCATAAATCATGACAATTAGCAAAAAACTCCTTAAAAATTTTCGCAAAAAATCAAATGTTGGCGTACTATGGAACCCACCCCCCCCTTGGGCACTTAAGTGTTAAGCTAAATTTTGCTACAAAACAATGACATTTAGCACCTCTTAAAGATTTGTTGAGACGATTTGGAAAAAGTACCCTCTACATTATACTTCTTTTATTTTGCTGCTTGTATTTGAAAGCCTGAGAATGCTTCCCATCATGACCGCACATCTCCGTACCCACCTTCCAGCGAACAACCGCTCACGGCAGCACTTCCAGTGAAGGCACTCGCGCCTGCTTTGACATTAAAACACTCGAATCCAAAAGGAGGCTATCGCGATCATCATCCCATCATACACTCTTCCAGGAGTACGTCGAGCTACGCATTAGCTCGTCATTGTTGTAGATCACACGAGTTCGAAATAATTGATGAAGTAAACGACACAATCGGCGCATGCCAATGGAATAGTGCATGATGGGAATATTACAAAAAGGTCTATTGTACAAACTGTAACACTGAAGGTCTTATCTTAAGATTGATTGTTGTCTGTGCAATCAAAGGGCTGTAGGATCTTTCTTTCATTCAATCGGTCCCTTATCTTAAAATAATGCACCAATCCTCTTGTATTTTTCCATATAAACAGTTTTCTTCTTTCATGTATTTAATTACGTTCTTTATCAGTGAAAGATCTTATGTTTTCAGATTAGGTTCCATCTTTTAAACTTTTGAATGAATTTCAATGAACAGGATTTTTTTTTGGTTTAAGACTATTTTGAAAAGTTATTTTCAGGGGATCCGACCTTATTCTACTGATGTACGACCCAATAGAGGAATACAGTCCGTTGGTGACGCCAATACTACGTTAGTCTCTAAACATAAAAGTGTGAACAAAATCGCCACAAAAATGAATTTCGTAAAATTCACCCCTAAAGGGCCTAAACTAACAAGCTTTTAGTCAAAGAGCTATGTGCTGAGACGATTTTTTGGTCAAATTTGTTATTTTTTATTTTCTGACAAATGATATTAAAATCACGTAGCACTACACGGCAAAATGTGTATTGTGAAACTTTCAAACTTATCGGACTTTGGCACAATATTGATAAAAAAATATGCCGAGATATCTTTTATGCCAACTGTGTATGTCATTATGCAGATCAAGCACTATAGGACGCAGGTTTTATTTTATTCGTCCGACAGGTTTGTCTTGTTAAAAAATTCTGGCTTAGCAGAATAAAAAAGGATAGCGTGTTCGTAGACAAATCTTAGAAACGGAGAAATGTTTATCCTGGAATGATCCAAAACCACCTTCAACAGCGATACCTCTAGTAAAGTATTTCGCACTGGATACTTCTCGCAAAGGTATAATGCAAAACAAATTCCAAATTGGGTGAACAAATTTTCTCTTCTCCCGATATTTTGCATTAAGATGCACTCAAACATCGAGAAAGCATCTTAACATATCAAAGGTTGTTTTTGCTCCAAAGATGAAGATAGAGGATGTAACGAACAAATTGGAACATGCCTTGTATCTTCTGAGAGACTGGTTAGCTCTTTCGTCGACGAAAGTGAAAGATTCATAAAGTTTCAAAATTACTTTACACTCAAAATGAGACTTAACCTGTATCCAAATATGTGTTCCTTATGTCATATATTTCAGTTTAATCCAACGAAAGCAAAAGCATATTGTACAACTTACACAAATGTTCATCATTACGACGATTCTTACGACAATTTCATCTCAGATGGTACCATTATATCTAAGAGCAATGCATCTATAGATTTTTTAGTTTAAGAATAAGACAAATGAGCTTGCCACCATCACGCATTATTTTATGACGGATTGTCTCTGACCAGGCTAAATCCCAGCTGACTTCACAGAGCTATTGACAATACAGGTCATTATAGTTCAACTCACATCGATATTATAACGGTAATGGCAAGTCATTTCGCTAGTATAGCTCAAGTTATCGGATTTGTGCCTGATTTCGTTATCGACTCGATAAGTAACGGTCACTGTCACTGTCTCAACCATTTATGTACAAGTGTACATTTCCAAAATACCAAACGTCTAAGAAAATGCTTCCAAATGAATAATTTCATGAGATAATCCACACAAAAACGCCTCAAATAAGAATGGACGATTCGAATAATGCATCAAACCCCTTAATATCAATATATAACATATATTTAATTAATTTTCAAAAATACCCTTCATACAATTTAGGTTTTATTGAAGTACGATTCATAGGCCATTAGCTCTTGAAATATACACAGATTTGAATATACATGTGAAATCCCAATGACATGATTTAAAATACCCAGAAATAGAACGAATTATACAATATCAACACAATTACAATACTAATCTAAGATCTTGAGTACTTTGATTACACTTATTAAACTGTGGTAATTTCTCAGGTTTTTTCTCCAATATTTTCCGCAATTATATTACTTCTATAAATATGTATGCAAGAGTATACTTAAAAGAGCTCAATGAGGGGCTTTATTTGCTGCCTGAAAAATCTGTTACCTACGTATCTTGTTTGGGATGGTATAGGTTTAACAAATCAAAGTGTGTTTTAGATCATATCAGATAAAAATAGGATTTGTCAGATACACTTATTATCAACAAATTTTCCTTTTATTCAGTAATTATTGTAACAACCAGGGCAATCATATCACAGCTGCTGCGGCTGCCAAGGTGAAATATAATAAGATCAATATATCCAAGATAAAAGCAATCAGGTTTGTAATAAGTAAAACAATTTTACAATCTGCTGCTTATATTTTAAGTAGCATGATTTTCGAGAGGCAAGTTTAGTTAACGGTATCGGTAGTCAGGGTTGAGCATCAATGTAATGCGTCGTATTGCTTCCGTGTATGTGCAAGGCAGGTGTTGCTACTACCAAATTCCTTCAGGGTTTCTCTGAAAGGTCTTATCAATAGGTGACAAAAATTGCTGCTCTAATCTGGGGAATAAATACCCTTAACAATACGCCAGGAATCTCTTTCCATTATAGTAGAACCAAGGTATACATAGAATTTCAATAATATCAACGATTTGCTTCCAGCTTCTTTCAGCTTCGCGGATGTATTTTTCGGAGTAAAAGCTATTACATTTGCCTTAGAAGCTAATGTCTTTTTTCCATGTCTAAATGGCCATGTGGAAAATATTTCCAATCGTTGGTAAGAGGAAGGACAGTGCCTCCAGATATAAATCAATTCTGTTGAACCATTATGAAAGGTTTAATAGCTCAATTGTCGAAGTCACTGACCATTAAATGGAAAGATCTTAAGATTTCTTTTTTACGGGCCACATTATTTGTTGTTGACGTCTTTTTGAAATGTATTGATCGTAAGGGCTCTAATCACATCTATGTCTATTACAATACTCTCTTGAATATCAACTTTCTAGCTACAAAAACAACTCTAGTGTTATTAAATGAGGATTCATTGCCAGGACTGACAGGAATTCAATTTTTTCATCTTGAAATGTCACAAAATTCTCAGTTGAGAATATTTTTTTTCAAACGATAGTTTGCGGCACATTTTAGGCTGCTCTTACAAACTGCGTTTAAACGATAGACACAATATCGTAGTAGTATTGTAGTAAGTGTCCACTAATTGTTTATGTTTTGCTTTCTTCTCATTCTTTTTGTTGTTGAAATCTTTAGCCAAGCCATTTATTTTAAAGTATAACTCTTAATTACAAATTTGCCTATTGCACTTACAAAACTGTGTAGGACATTTCGCCGCCCGTATTGATTGAGGGCTGCTAATTAAATGACGTTGCGTGACGTCAGAATATTTGATAAATAGCCAGGTTGTTGAATCATTGAACATTTGTATTTACATGTGTAGAAGCTGCAACAATTAACCTACATGTGCAATCGTAAGGATAGGTGTAGCAAATAAACCATTCTATCATTGATGGCTACTTTCCCCGTCAAAATCGGAATTATGAGTGAAGCTTCAGAGGATTTACTGCATCGTTCCGTATCCAGTTTTTCTCTTTTAGGCCTTTGATTGCTACAGTTTGGCGAGTAATATTTCGAACTTACTTCCTTCTAATCATCTTTCAAACATTTTATCATAAGCGGACATTTTTTATGACAAATCCTGAAGGTTTAACCTCTATACTCGTACCATATTGACTTGCATCGGTTGTAATAAACTTGTGGCGTTTTCCATTATGCATAGATTCAAACCTTTGAAAGTTTTACTGTTTCTGCATGCGCCCTGTAAAGAAGCCCCGAGTGGGAGATGTCCTGCACACGGCACGCTATATGTGCTCATTAATTATGTTGCTAATTCTTTGTAGCCTGAGCTCCCAGGCCCTTTCATAAACTAACAAAAATTGCGGATAAGTCCAGCGTTTTTTCAAAGGGGGGGGGACCTTGGGGGGGGGGAAGGATATGCGGATCAGGAACGAAATATATCGTGATATCGTGTTTGAACCCATTTGTTCATTTATGTTTTTCGTTTCTAATACGTTGAATCAAAAAAAATTGTGCAAGGATTAAAGATGTCTTGACTTAATGCAATCACTAGATCATAGAATTGTTGTGTTTTATAAAAACAACATTAATATACTTCCAAATGTTGAAAAAATTGAAAGAAATCAATTAATAAAAAATAAGCAAGATATGACCAAATTTGTAAGCACACCCTGTTGTCGCATTTCCTATGGGATTTACCACATTAACACTAAGTGCATAAGGGGGGGCCTAGGGACCCCAAAAATTTGTTTTCGCGCTGATCGCTTTACGCGTGGGATTTTTGCGCCGAATATTTTTGTAATAGTCGCACTTTTAAAGGCGCTTCGTTTCATACAAAATATTTAAAATCGGCCACGCCGTTAATTGAGATAATTAGGGGGGGTCCATGGAACCCCCCCCCCGCCGGGCACTAACGGAAGTAAGTTGAGAATATTTTAAAAATTAGAATAAGGAACCGAGAACCAAAGCATTTTTTTTTGTGATATAAGTTCACACATAAGGAAGTAAACAATATTAGTAACATTAAAAATAAATTAACCCTTTATGTGCTGAAAAACAAACAAGTTCATCATGGTACGTGCCAAAACGTTACGGTACAAACTCTATTTGAAAATGACGTGTTTTTGAAACACCCGTCAAAAAAAAAAAAAAAAAAAAAAAAAAAAAAAACAATAAAGGATTCCCTAAACTGCTGGTTGTGTTAAATATGAGTAATTTGGGTCTTCTAGAATAGATATCAACATAAATAAGTTTTCAAAATGTTTGATGTAAGCGCCAGGCTTCATTGAATTTCGTCTTTTTGCCAAATTTTCGCGTGTTTTGAAAACAATGTTTTGCCCCTTAATTGCACCGAAAATAGCGAAAACTCATTTTTTATGCCTGATTTGGGGTTGTCTTATGATCATTAACAATTGTGGTATCAAGTTAGGGCAACACAATTCCATCGGGAAAGTGGTTTCCTTAGTGGGGGTCCACTAGACCCCCCCCCACTTTGGGCACCAACCGGGAGTGAAAACCCCTTGGTCACTTAAGTGTTAAAACTTGTGTTGTGAGAATGACAATATCAAATATCAGGATGCCTTTGTCAACTTAATGTACATGTTCTTTTTATTGATATATGTCACTACGGATTAATCACTGAATTTATTTAACCAATGTGCCAACTGATATGATGAATCCAAACACCAATTTCACCGGTGCAGAGAAGAAAACAAGATATTCCCATAGTTTAGGAGATGCAAGGAGTTTAGTCCCTTTAATTGCATAACGTATTATCTATACCTGATGACCGTACGTAGTGTGAATCCATTTTCATTTACACATCAGCATGGGTGAGTGATTTTGTGTGAACATTAAATTCTTTTTGAAGATCAATGAAGGAGATTATGGCTATTCATAGATCAATTAAACAAAATAGCATGGGTCATCATTACTTCATATGATATGCCCGTATATTCGTACATTGAGTATTCTTGCCTTAAACGGTAAAAACCCATTGGAATGGAGGGGAAAAAGGTGTGTGCTTACAAATGGCGTCATATAGGGCTTATTCTTTATCTTTTTCTTTATTTTTTCAACATTTCGAAGAGATTAGATTGCTTCTTAAAACAACAACAAGTCCATAATGTCAGTGACTTTATCAAGGTCAAGATAATCTGCAACCGTTGCACACTTTGTTTTATTCACGTTGTATATGAATTCTGCGTTTGATACTGATTAATAATTTGAAAAGAATTCATTTATGACGGGATAATCCAAAGTAACGCCCTTAGTAGTATTTGCATATTTAAATAACACAGGACAGTATGTATGAGTCACAGCTAAAGAAAGCCTCGAGGGCGTACTAACGCAACGGTTGGGTTTTTAAAGGACATGTTTCGTTTGGATGAATTTTGGCACATAAACCCAAACTAGCGGTGGGTACTTATGCCACCGCGGGTCTCAATTGAATGCATATGTAAAATACTTTGGACTGGGGCGGTTTTGAGATCTGCATAAATTCAATTCTCAGGTCACTTGTTCGCGTGTCAGAGATTCTGCACAGCCATGAAATCCAAGAATATTGCTCCGATTTAATTAAGAAAATACGCACAGAGTACGAGCGAACTTCATTTTAGCATAACAGAGCGACTGAATTTTTTCTGAATAAACCTATTAGTAATCTCGTTAGGTAACCCAAGCATCATACTAAAACTCTAATACTATGCCAAAAATGATAAGAAGACTATAAAACTCATACTGCAACTCTTAGACGCTTCAATAATGTCCACTTTGAATAAGATACTTTTTTTTTATTTCAGTACAACCCAGAGTGTAAATTAGATTCTTAAAGCCCAGGAAATGCAAATAGAATTGATGTGGTTTGTGTCAGATCTAACAAGGAGGGGCAAGAAAGCATTTAATATTGGGTGGTGATGACATCATTAGTGATATTGATTTTTCAGAGAATTAGAAAATTCCATGTAACTGGTGTGAATCTAGTCATGGCACTGACTGAAAATCAATGTTTCACTAATGATGGTCATTGGAGTGTATCTTTTTTGTGGCCGTTATTGGAATGGAACGCCCCGTAAAGATTGGACTAGGTTATCACATCATTTCCTAGGGACCTTTAAGAACGTTTGATAGTAACATGCTTAAGAGAGAACGTCGGGGGGGGAGTTATGGATGAACTAAAGCCTATTTAATCTCTCCCTTTCTGATATTAAAAAATTTTTAGGGTTTTTTTATTACTTTGATTTTAAAATTTTCCAACTATGGAGTTAAAGAATGAAACATCATTCGTATCTTCGTGGTGACAAACCTGTTGCATGCAAGAAAAACGGCACATAATGAAAGGTGCCACTCTATAACAAATATTTTACAATTTAGAAGATCATTTCACACACAATTTTACAGATCATCAAATAAAACTTCGCTTTGTTGTCGATATTGAACTTAAAACCACCAATGATATCAATTTCTGAAGGCACTTATTATCTACTATCCTTTACAATACTCTGCTATCTGATCTCAAGTAAATTCACCGTCCTACTTTTTGTGGGCTAAATGAGTGTAAAAGTCGAGTTTTGTTAAGAATAAGATTTTTGTGAGATCACATGAACTTATTGAGGTCAAATTTCCCAAGACTGCTGCATTGTGGGGTGGACTCACCCTGATATATGTAATGTAATGTAATGTTTTCATATGTAATATTTCATTGCCTGAAAAGAGAGATCTAAGAACGCCGCTCTCTAAGGCTAACAAAATGGCAATCTTACGTGAAATCATATTGCTATTTTAATAAACAGAGGCATATCGCCAAGAACCGCAAACCGAAATCAAAGTTTATACGAAGCCATCCCCAAATGTACTATTTTTTTGCAATTGATTCTGCGTGTGAAGAATCTATTACAAGGAAGAGAATCTGTGTGTGATGAAATTAGATATTGAGGGTTATTACAGGTTGATGAAATGTTAAACGACTGTTCGGACGTGTTGAAGCTTAGTGCAAAGTTATCTAATGAAGACATGGTTTAAAACCGAAAGAAATCAATACCGAAATACAACGGAAATTACATAGAAAATTTTGAACCCAAATACTTTGTTTTTTTCTCATGTTTGCTTGCTGAACCTTCTAATTTACCCAATTCAACAGTTCTCCGTTAAACTGGTCCGCGCCGTGATTATTATAGGTTGATTAAATGTTAAGACTGTCCTGGCGTGGTGAAGATTAGTGGAAACTTAATCCTACTGATGAATGAAAAATAAAGAACAACCCCTACCGAATACAACTCTAATATTCACGCAAGGGAAATAGGCTATCGGACTGAACATAGACCAACATTACTAACTACACTTTTCTCTCTCGTGTTTGCTTGCTGCGCACTCTAAATTAAGTCCTTATTACCAGTCTCCATGAGAGGCAAAATACCTACTTGGCGTAATGATTTCAGCTCTCAAGTTTATTTAAATGTCGTATAACATACATTCCCATGCACAAACCTATTTCTAAGGTACTGTATTTGATCGTAAATAGTCAAATCTATATCCACTATCTCTCTAAACGTCAAAATTGTGTACACTTTTATTACAGCTTTATAATAATATACAATATGACGAACCTCGGGATTCAGTTTCATGTTTCCCATTTCTGCTTCCCATTTAAACGGAAGTACACTTTTTGGCTGAATGAGCACAACGATCCTCAAATTCGTCGTGCGCTGTGACGTAGCACTGTTACAATTTGGGGAAAAGGAGCAGTATTCATTGGGCACATGGCCAAATTTCGCAGGGGACTAAAAGTATATACTTCAATATTTCAAACATAATTCACATTTAAATTTCAATTATGGCTTCAAACTTTTCCGACATTTAAATGAACGCCTCCATCAATAATACTACTGTTGTTAAACTCACAATCCTTAGCTTATTACTGCGGTCTGTTTATGATTGTGGTTAGTAGATTTTAAGACTGCGTTGTTGTTTCAAACATAGCCTTGTAACTGTTCCAGTTGTGCAATTATCAAAACTCCTTGGAGGTTTAGTGTACACGGTTTTTTGCTTAAATGGAAGAACTGAAGACCCAGAAGTTCCCTGCAGCATTAATGTGCATTATTCAAAAGCTTGTTTTCACATGTCCTGTTGCATAAAAGCCCCATAGGCCGATTTCATTTAGGTGAGAGGGTCTGCGAACGTGGCATTTGATGAGAGTTTTGCTACAGGCGTTCAGTCATAACACGTATACAATCGCGCAGGCGCAAAGCGTCAAATGCAATACGCAGACAGTGAAAGACGCGCGTGCGTCTACTGACACCTATGTCAATTTAATTTTCTTGGCACGAATATTGACTGATGCATTTACCGACTCGTATTTCAATTGGAATTTCTTTGGCCCGAATATTAACTAATGCCCGGTTATTTTTTTATTCAAAATTTCTTGGACCTATGCCCGCGTTCCAGACAGGCAACGTAACGAAGGGGGTTCTTGATTTTGGTTTAGATGTGATTCTGCTTTGGCTTGGGAAAATACTAAATTGACGAAATGAGACTCAAATATATGATAATTTTCAGTATTTTAAAAAACTTTTTTATTAAAGATTAAACTAAATTGGCTACAAAACAATGAACATTTAACAATTTTTAAAGATTGTTGAGGAAATTTGGAAAACCATTTTTTTTTATTTTGCTACTCGTATTTGAAAGCCTGAAAATACTTTCCATCATGACCGCACATCTTCTTACCCAGCTTCCAGCGAACAACCCTATATGGCAAGATTCCCGCGATTGATTTTTCTGATTCTTGGAGAGATAATAGCTCTTGCGTGTCGGCACTTATATCAGCTGTCAAAATTGTGTCGCCGTTGCTTACAATTGCTCTAAAAATGAAAGAGACTATTTGCATGGGTCAAACAGCAGTGTTCCGATCATACACTCTTCCAGGGGTGCGTCGAGCTACGTATTGGTGCGTCATTCTTATAGGTCGAAAATGCTGAAGTAAAACAGACAATCGGCGCATTGTAGCCGATAACATGGAGTAGTGCATGATGGGAAGATTACAAAAAGGTCTATTGAACAAATTTTAACACTGAAGGTCTTATCTCAAGATTGAGGGTTGCCTGTGTAATCAAAGGGCTGTATGATCTTTCTTTCATTCAATCGGTCCCTTCTTTAACAACGCACCAATGTATTCAGATTAGGTTCCATCTTTTAAACTTTTGAATGAATTTCAATGAACAGATTTTTTTTGGTTTAAGACTCTTTCGAAAAGTTATTTTTAGGGGATCCGACCTTATTCTACTGACTTATGACCCAATAGAGGAATACAGTCCGTTGGTGACGCCAATACTACGTTAGTCTCTAACGTACAAGTGTGAAAAAATCGCCACAAAAAATTAATTTCGTAAAATTCACCCCTAAAGGGCCTAAACTAACAGGATTTTAGTCAAAGAGCTTTGTGCTGATATGATATTTTTTTGTGAAATTTGTTCATTTTTTATTTTCTGACAAATGATATAAAAATCACGTAGCAATACACGGCAAATATGTATTGTGAAACTTTCAAAATTATCGGACTTTGGCACAATATTGATCGAAAAACATGCCGAGATACGTTTTGATTATGGAGATCAAGAACTATAAGGACGCATGTTTATTTTCTTCCGTCCGACAGGTTTTGGGGGCCCCCTTGTTAAAAATTTCTGGCTTAGCAGAATAAAAAAGGATAGCGTGTTCGCAGACAAATCTTACAAACGTAGAAATGTTTATCCTGGAATGATCAAAACCACCAAAAAAATCAACAGCGATACCTCTAGTAAAGTATTCCGCACTGGGTACTTCTCGCAAAGGCATAATGCAAAACAAATTTCTTTTCTCCCGCTATTATTGCATTAAAATCCACTCAAACATCGAGAAAGCATCTTAACATATCAAAGGTTGATTTTGCTCCAAAAGTGAAGATAGAGGATGTAACAGACAAATTGGAACATGCCTTGTATCTTCTGAGAGACTGAAGCTCTTACGTCGACGAAATCATCAAAACTGAAAGATTCTTACTTAACACTCAACATGAGATTTAACCTGTATCCAATTTATGTGTTCCTTATGTCATACCTCAGTTTAATCCAACCAAAGCAAAACATATCGTACAACTTACATTATGTTCATTACGACGATTCTCACTACAATTTCATCTCAGATGGTTTCAGGCTTCAGTGGATACTTCTAAACGCAGCTACTTGTAGCTAAACTAGGAGGATGAGACCGATTGACTTTTTCGGCCAGTGCAGTGCAAAACACAAGGTGCAGAAAAACGAAGGATGCTACCAGAAATACCCTCAATGACTACTTTGCCAATGTTGGCCCATCTCTCGCTGATAAAATTCCTTGTAGCGCAGTTGATGATATGGGGTGAATCGTGTTACTTGTAAAACGACTCTGTACTATTAAGATTTCTCCACATGTTGATAATAAGTTTCATTTAACAAGTCCACATGAGATGTCCTAGCTACATACGGACACTTAGCGAAAGTAAAGCCACTGGGACTGATAACATTTCAGCAAAGCTTCTCAAAAAAATCTGGTGTTGCTATTATTGACCCAATAACCCATATTGTCAATCGTTCTCTTCAAACAGTGGGGGTCTTCCACATATTTGAAAAATGCAAGATTGAACCCGATTTACAAACGAGGTAACCATACCGATCCTGGTACTGGGGGGGTACAGCGCCATGCTGAGCATCCTCCCTGTTCTTTCAAAATATGTGAAAGAGCAGTGTTCGATCAACTTTACCCATTCCTGAATGGTAAAGGTAACTCTACGGTAATCAATCAGGCTTCAGACCAACGCACAGTACTGAAACAGCGTTTATTTAACGTTGTTGATGATTGGCTTAACGCCATTGATAAATGTAAAAAGTTGGTCCCTTGTCATGTGCGACCTCAAAAAAGCATTCGACACTGTGAATCACAAATTTTAATAAATAGGCTCAGGCACGATGATCTTGATGTACAGTTGTGTATCTTGGTTCCAAAATTATTTTCTAATCGATCGCATGTTACGAATGTTAATGGCGTCTCTTCAAATAATGGCTCAATGTTGTGTGGTATCCCTCAAGGTTTCCATATTGGGCCCATTATTATTTTTAAGCTAATTAAGACGCCCTAATTGTGTCACTAGTGATATTAAAATAAGTTGTATGCGACCAACGCACTATCAGTATTTTGATGATATTAATGATATGAATAACCTTCTCAATAGTAAATCTGAGTATTCAATTACTATGGCTTACTAGTAACAAACTAAGTTAAATGTAAAGAAAAACAGAGTTGCCTGTTCTAAGGTTCCAGACAAAAATTGACTAAGTTCTATACACTGATATAAATGTCCAAATCAATGTCGTCCAAATTAAACCGTGTCACAAAGTGTAAACATCTTGGTCTTGTAGGATACAAAACCTTACTTGGAACAGCATGTCCAACATTTGCCAACAAGTCCCGGCCGGTCCTTGTAATAGGCTGCAATAAGGCCAAGATTATTATACCACGGAACAATACAAAATAGTTGTACAAGAGGCTCATAGCTCCCCCATTTTTGATTACTGTGACACTTCTGGGGTACGTGCAATGCCTTTTCTCATAGTAGGGTGCAAAACCATAATCCTATCATATCACTATTTATTTCCATTATCATATACAGTATCATAAATACAAAGAAACAGATACCCATACCATGACATGATGAGGTGGACGAAAGGCCACAAAAGGCCAGAAGATGAACCCCCCTATTTATATATTGCACACTAGTAAACAAAAAATACTTAAATTGAAAAAAAATATATACAAATGCTCATTACACCAAACACTTAAACACCAAGACAAATCACATGCCCCCCAAAATTATTAGTCATATTTGATAACACGTTTGATTTTACAGGGTTTTAAAATGCTTGACTGATTTTGAGTGCTTTATGGCCAACGTCAGCGAATTCGCAAAGAATCGGTCCCGATTTTCTAATAGCTTGATAACAAAAGCCCTTTTTAAGTTTGGGGACACTATAATCCATGAAGCATTTCATGTGTGATAATTGTGTATTTCAAATAATGTTTTAATAAAATAATTACTAAAGTTTTCAGAAGTTGCATTTGGTTTAATGTCATTTGGTACATAAATACGCCCAAGTTCTATTTATAGTATCCAAAAACATTTAGATATTAACGTGAGAAAAGAGTGGTGGCCCCGGAGTGGCATCTATAATGACTATTTGAAATAGTTCTGGAGAGCCCATTTTTGAGTTTAATATCTATCTTAAATATACATACTGTTTTACCCATATCAGAACACCATAATTTATATGTGGCAAACAAGTGTAACAGTACCATGTATGCCTTCACAATAGGTAAAAAATGCTCTTACATTCTACATGAAATTTCGCATCAAATATTAGCATCAGGAAATTAATTTAGATATAGCATGAATATGGTACGTCCATGATACGTTTCAGCCATGATTAACTCCAGAAATTAAGTTGTGTTTACCCTGGCAAGAGAACATTATCCAGAACAATGTAAAATTTGTACTGGTTTGCTTTCACAATCATGGTCATCAGTATTGATTCCCTTTGATAAGGTATATTTGGAAATTTGTGTTGAGGACCATAACAGTAGTGTGTTTTACTAGCTTGATAGATAGTTGTTTGCTGGTGAACCAGTTTTTGCTTACTTACTGTCCGAAGTTCATTATTTATTAGATCCAATTGTGTTCAATTCACGATGAGAAAGGAGAATAGTTGGTATCATCATCAAACAATCAATTCCAATACTGAAGAAGTATTAGCTATATCATTTACATAAAGAATAAAAAGAAGTGGTCCCTAGGATTGATCCTTGAGGAACTCCACATGGATATTCTATAAGCAAATTCGCGTCTTGTACGGACATATTGTTTTCTATTTTCTAAGTTACTCTTAAACCAGTTAAGAACAACGCCTTCAATCCTAATGTTCTAATTTATAGAGTAGTCTATACCATATCAATGGTGTCCAAAAGCTTTTGACAAGCTAAAAATACCCCAATGCTACTTCATCTTTTTCAACTGCCTTACTTATTTTGTCAACTAGATCTAATTATTGCCCATGTACGTTGAGTGATTTGGTCCGAATCCAAATGGCTTTTATTCATAGTTTATGTTTATCAATACAATCCATACCTCTATTGAAGACCAATCTTCAAGGACTTTTGAAAAGCATGGTAAAAAAACGGAAAACGGGACGGTAATTTGAGAATTCTTCAGCGTCTTCTTTTTTATAACTGGTATCTTTGGCATCTTAAGATTTTCAGGAACTATGCCTGTAGAAATAGCAAGATTAAAGATCATCTCAACGTTTTTGCTATTTCACCTGCTACCTTTTTTACAATAAAAGTTTCCAAAATTATCGTGACCAGGACCTTTTTTTTGATCCGAATTTATTTATAATTTCATGATTCCATTCATCTTCAGCTGTTGGTGTCCAAAATATACTCTTGTGGATGGGATTCTTAAGATAATCCGAATACCAAATTTTTTACGCCCTGTATGTTGTAATTTTTTAGATGCGACAGTTGACATCCAACTTTACTCAACGAAACATCTCTTACACAAGTATTGCTATAATCCTTGGGTGCCCGATCGGGATACCTATGTATCATTTGTGTTATGGTGTGGACGTTGTTTCACATAGTGTTTTGTTCCACCACCTATGAGATCTTGAGAGTTGTCCAGGTTATGCACGTCATACGGTAGAGCGGGGGGAGTGAAATTTTCTATCACCATACGTCACGTCTTTGGACTTTCGAATCAGCGTGTGGAGTTTTATTCGGTAGGTTTTTATATTCTGGGATCGGTATAGCAAGGGGATTTGGGCAAAGACGCTTTATATAATAGAATTTTTTATATTTATGCTTTTCAAACCCCTTGGTTAATCCACGGGGAACGTGGAATACTTTCTTTTCTTAAAGTGCACGTTTGTTAATGGTAAAATTCATCATACAGTTTCAGTTAATTTTTGTACAAAACAGTCCTCATTCCTACTGGCATCAGTAGTAGTCAAACATCTTGCCACTTTACTGAGATAAACTTTGTTTCAGTTTTGCAATAGTTTTCAGTACTGTAATCTCTTTTATAAACGACCCTCTTGTTTACCACGTTTAGTACTTCTCATTTTAGAATATATAGTCAAGCTAGTAGGCAGATATCACTTATGTTTGTCAACAAAATAGCAGAATCACTGGAATTTCCAGAGTTGTATGCATTAGTCAGAAGTTATCGATAATTGTTGCACTATTCTCAGTAATTCTGGTAGTTTATATAGGCTGGTATAAGTGATTGAGAATAAATGAAATCTAGGTAATCGTGGGTAGGTTTGTATGAAATCGTCCCTTAAGTAAATCTATATTGGACATCACCCATGACATAACAAACTTCAGAATAGGGCTGCAAAATTATTACTAGTAAAGCTATACCAGACTCGAGTAGGGCTGCACTGAAGAACTAAATGGGAACAATATCGGTGAAAGGTACATAATCCATCTCAACGAACCATTATGTACAAAATTAATGAGCAACCTCACACCAAGTTACCTGACAGATTCAAAGTTAAAAAACGGGCTACAACCTCAGGGGATTCAATAATCTTCCATTCCAAACCCCGTACTTAATATAAAAAGAGATCAATTTCCACCTGGTCTAGTAATTTGGAATCACTTCAACTTCCAAATATTGTTAAACTCTCCGGCTCTTTTCTCCTTCAAATACCGCTACTAAGAATTCATAATGGTTACTGCGTGTCGTCCTATAACAGTCTTCGGTATCTCATTTTAAGCTCAATTTTGTGTGTATACTTATGATTGTATCTTGAGATATTTTTCCCATCACTGTATATTGATTGTTATTTTAAATATTCTTAACTTCAGAGTTTCTAAATTTGTTTCATATATTTTATGGTATCTATTGACTCCAATGTAGCTGTAATTATGTTGTGTTTTAGTAACCCATGTTCATACTTATGTTAAATTATGTGGTACAAATATAATTAATTTAATTTTGTTTGTCATCATTATACTCTTTCATAATTTGTATAATATTCTATTTCTATTGTATTTATCAAATTTATATACGGACCGAGGAGAACAACATTGTTGAATGCCTGGTTTCACCCGGGTTTAAATAAAAGTTTTTGATTGATTGATTGATTGAGATTGATTGAGATTGCATGAAGGTCTATGTACAATAAGTGCTTGACAGACTACAATTTAGAGGTTCCTCAAACTTTGTGGCGGCCGCCTCTCCTGTATAGTAGGAAGGGCAACCGATCGAAAGACTGGGACTGTTGGAGTATAAACAGCTGATGTTGTTAGCCGATTCCATACTCTTATGGTCCTTGGATAGAAAGAATATCCATACGCATCAACTGCTGAGCATGGTTGACGAAACTTTAAATTGTGAAGACTTCGGGTGTTAGATGTAGCCAATTGAATATAAGCTGGAAATTGTATATTAACAAAGCAGTACTGAATCTTGTAAAACATTGTTGCTTGGCTCAGGAGACGACGTGTCTGTAAAGGATCCCATTCAAGATTTTGGAGTAAAGGTGAGACATGTGGTTCTTCGTAGTCTGCATGAACAAATCTAGCAGCCTGACGTTGCACATTTTCCAAGCGATTGATGTCAGATTGAGTATGGGGGTTCCATGCCTCACAGCCATATTCTAATTGAGGTCTAACAAGTGAGAGATATGCTCTGGCTTTAACGTCTTTGTTACAGGCAGACAAGGTCCTCCTCAACAACCCAAGTGTCCTGCTGGCTTTGGACACTGTTTTTTGCACATGAGTTGACCATTTAAGATCATCAGAGATAGTCACACCAAGGTAGTCATGCTGTTTAACTCGAGCTTCTCCATTGATGGTATATTGGTATATGCTAGGTTTTTTCTTAAGAGTGATGGTCATTACAGCACACTTTGCGATGTTGAAACTCATGAGCCATGTGGTAGACCAGGATGTGAGCAGGTCAAGATCTTGTTGAAGGGTGATATGGTCAGCTGGACTGTTGATTTCTTTATATATGATGCTGTCATCTGCAAAAAGTCTGATGTTGGAATTCAATTCCTGGTTGATGTCGTTTATGTACAAGAGGAACAGTGCTGGTCCTAGCACTGAGCCTTGAGGAATGGTACCATTATATCTAAGAGCAATGCATCTATAAATTTTTGAGTTTAAGAATTAGACAAATGAGCTTGCCACCTTCATGAATTACTTTATGATGGATTGTCTCTGACCACGCTGAATCCCAGCTGACTTCACAGAGCTATTGACAATGCAGGTCATTATAGTTCAACCGATATCGATATTATAACGGTAATGGCAATTCATTTCGCTAGTACAGCTTAAGTTATCGGATTTGTGCCTGATTTCGTTATCGACTCGACTCGATAAAATAAAGTAACGGTCACTCTCACTGTCTCAGCCATTTATGTACAATAGTACATTTGGTAATCTTAGCAACTTACTTTGATAATCGTTCAATAAATATCCTGGAAAATACTTATTTCCAAATTTTCAAGTGAATATGCGATGCATTTTGATATTATACACTAATAGTTGTACTATAGTTCAACCTTGTAGTTTCTGTGCAAAAGTCATTCAGGGGAACGAAGATACGTATCACGAAATGCCCCTTGACTCATCGTTTTCGACTTGCTCATTTCATAGTAAAGAAGTTGCATAGGCGTGAAAGGTTACATTGTCTGTCTGGAAAAGGCATGATAGAGGACCGATTTGCACCTTCTTCCAATCCATTATCTTGAGGGCTTTTTGAGGCATTTTGTTTAGGTGTATTTGTTACTGTTTGTTTTTAAGAAAGCTAAGAGAAGCACTGATATAAAAACGCATTCTTATTTGAGGCGGGATTTGTAATGCTCCTAATCACGTGTTTTTGTGTGGATTATCTCATGAAAATATTCATTTGGAAAGCATTTTCTTAGACGTTTGGTATTTTGTATTTAATTTATACTTAATTTTATTTATTTCATTAATAAAATTTTAGGAATAAGGAGGTCGAACAAATTCAAGCATAGAGTGCTGTGTATAAAATGGTTTGTTGACAGTTAAAGGAGTTCTTCTTTAAATAATTCGATTGAATTCACTAAATAGCTTAGGACCCTAACAAAAAGACGATTTGAGTAATGCATCAAAACCCCTAACCCTATAAAACTATATTTAATTAATTTAATTTCATTTTGTAATGACGATCAAAATTACACTTCCATAAATTAGGTTTTATTGAAGAGAGATTCATGAGCCATTAGCTCTTGAATATAAACAGACTTGGGAATATACATGTGAAACCTCAATGACATAATTTAAAAAACATACCCAGAAATAGATCGAATAATCAATATCAACACAATTACAATACTAATATAAGGACCTGAGCACTTGATTTACATTTGTTAAGCTTGTGGTTATTTTCAGGGTTTTTTACGCCAATATAGTTTTATGAATTTAAATTATTCTATACATGTGTATGCAAGGTACACATAAAAGAGCTCCGTGAGGAGTTTTATTTGCTGCCTGAAAAATTTGTTACCTACTACGGATCGTGTTTGGGATAGTATAGGTTTAACAAATCAAAGTGTGTGTTCAGATCATATCAGATAAAATAGGATTTGTCAGAGGCACTTATCATCAACATATGTTCCCTTTAATTCAGTAATTATTGTAAACAAGCAGGGCAACCATCTCACAGCTTGCGCGCTGCCAAGGTGGAATACTAAATGGGATCTATATAATCTAAGATACATGCAATCCGTTTTGTAATAAGTAAGGTAATATTACACCCGGCTGCTCAAATTTTAAGATGATTTTCGAAAGGCAATTTTAGTTAACGGTAGTCAGGGTTGAGCATCATTGCCTAATGCATCGGAATTGCTTCCGTGCATGTGTAAGGCAGGTGTTGTTACTACCAAATTCCTCGAGGGTTTCTCTGAAAGGTTTATCAATAGTGAAGAAAAAAAATTGCTTATCGATCTGCGGGAATAAATACCCTCAACAATACGCCAGGAATCTCTGTCCCATATAGTAGAACCAAGGTATACATAGAATTTAAATAATATCAACGATTTGTTTCCAGTATTTCAGTTCACGTATGTATTTCGGCGTAAAAGCTATTACACTGGCATTAGAAGATATGTTCGTCTTTCCATGTCTAAATGGACGGAGTGAAAAATATTTCCAATATTGGTAGGAGGTAGGAAAGTGCCTCCAGATATAAATCAATTCTGTTGAACCAGTATGAAGGTTTAATGAGCTCATATTGTCGAGTCACGGACCATTAATGGAAAAATCTCAGTTCAATACGATTTAGGCTGGCGATTTCTTTTTACGGGACTCTACTTGCTGTTGACGTCTTTTTGGAAATGTTAATGTATTGAATCGGAAGGGCTCTAATCACATCCTGTCTATTTACAATACTTCTTTGAATCATCAACTTCTAGCTACAAAAACAACTCTAGTGTTATTAAATGAGGATTCCTTGCCCAGAGACTGAAAGGAATTCAATTTTTTCATCTTGAACTGTCCACAAATTATCAATTGAGTATATTTTTTTCAACCGATAGTTTGCGGAACATTTTAGACTGCTCTTACAAAATGCGTTTAAACGATGACAACCAATATCCGTAGTAGTTTGTAGTAAGTGTCCACTAATTGTTTATGTTTTGCTTTCTTATCCGTCTCTTTCTTGTTGTTTTATTGTTGAAATATTTTGCCAACCCATTTATTTAAAAATATAACTCTGCTTCAAATTTGCATATCGTATTTTTAATATTTGTTCATTTAGGTTTATTCGGTTTATATATTATTATCTGGTTTTTTATACTCATGTAATCTCAAAAGTAATGCATTAAAACCCCTAATTTCCATTTTGTAATGCGGTCAAAAATACCCTTCATACAATTTAGGTTTTATTGAAGTACGATTCATAGGCCATTAGCTCTTGAAATATACACAGATTTGAATATACATGTGAAATCTCAATGACATAATTTAGAATACCCAGATATAGATCGATTTATACGATATCAACACAATTACAATATTAATCTAAGGACCTGAGCACTTTGATTACACTTGTTAAGCTGTGATAATTTCTCAGGGTTTTTTCTCCAATATTTTCCTCAATTAAATTATTTCTATAAATATGTATGCAAGAGTATACTTAAAAGAGCTCCATGAGGAACTTTATTTGCTGCCTGAAAATATGTTACCTACCTACGTATCTTGTTTGGGATGGTATAGTTTAACAAATCAAAGTGTGTTCATATCATATCAGATAAAATAGGATTTATCAGAGACACTTATCATCAACAAATTTTCCCTTTAATTCAGTAATTATTGTAACATCCAGGGCAATCATATCACCGCTGCTGCGGCTGCCAAGGTGAAAAATATATAAGGATCTATATATCCAAGATAAAAGCAATCAGTATTGTAATAAGTAAATCAACTTTACAACCTGTTGCTCAAATTTTAAGTATGATGATTTTCGAAAGGCAATTTTAGTTAACGGTAGTCAGGGTTGAGCATCAATGTAATGCATCGTATTGCTTTTGCAGGTGTTGTTACTACCAAATTCCTTCAGGGTTTCTCTGAAAGGTCTTATCAATAGGTGTCAAAAATTGCTCTTCTGATCTGGGGAATAAATACCCTCAACAATACGCCAGGAATCTTTTTCCATTATAGTACAAACATAAAATTTCAATAATATCAACGATTTTTTTCCAGCTTCTTTCAGTTTCCCGGATGTATTTTTCGGAGTAAAAGCTATTACACTTGCCTTAGAAGCTATGTTCGTCTTTCCATGTCTAAATGGACAAGTGAAAAATATTTCCAATATTGGTAGGAGGTAGGAAAGTGCCTCCAAATATAAATCAATTCTGTTGCACCATTATGAAAGGTTTAATAGCTCAATTGTCGAAGTCACTGACCATTAAATGGAAAAATCTCAAGTTCAATACGATTTCAGGCTGGCGATTTTTACGGGCCACTCTACTTGCTGTTGACGTCTTTTTGAAATGTATTGATCGGAAGGGCTCTAATCACATCTATGTCTATTACAATACTCTCTTGAATATCAACTTTCTAGCTACAAAAACAACTCTAGTGTTATTAAATGAGGATTCCTTGCCAGGACTGACAGGAATTAATTTTTTTCATCTTGAAATGTCACAAAATTCTCAGTTGAGAATATTTTGTTTCAACCGATAGTTTGCGGTACATTCTAGACTGCTCTTACAAACTGCGTTTAAACGATAGACACAATATCGTAGTAGTTTTGTAGTAACTATCCACTAATTGTTTATGTTCTGCTTTCTTCTCATTCTTTTTGTTGTTGTAATCTTTTGCCAAGCCATTTATTTTAATGTATAACTCTTAATTACAAATTTGCGTTTCGTATTTTGAATAAATTAAAACTCAACATGGACAAGACTGAATTCATTGTTTTTGGATCCCCTCACAACATAAAATAAAACTCTGTTGCATATCTCCAAGTTGGTAACATAACTGTAAAATCAAACACCTCGGTTCGCAACCTGGGAGTTTATCTTGACTCAACCTTATCCATGAAAAATCATGTATCTCATTTATGTCGTACACTTAATTTTCAAATCAGGAATATTTCTTGTATACGAAGATACCTGGATATTGACTCATGCCATCATATTGTGCGCTCTCTTCATTTCATTTCAATTTATTAAGGCAAAATTCCAAGGATAAAAAACACAAAAAGTACACATATAAAGTACACTTATTTCCATTGCGGTCCTTAGAAAACACCATAGCAAATAAAACAATTAGGATTGCACATGAATTTGAACTAACTTAAAGAGTTAGAGTAAAACGGCAAGCAATAATATATGTACCCCCAAACACACCCAACAACTACTGACGAGCAGTAATATCAAAAGAAACCCAAACTATACATATTGCACATATATAAATTTCTAGAAAATACGCTCAAATATGAATACTGTACAAGTGGAAATTTTCGATCTTGTTTTGTCCAGACTGGATTATAGAAATTCACTTCTCGTTGGTACAACAGACGGTAACCTGCAAAGTCTTCAACGCATTCAAAACCGGGCTGTCCGTATCATTTTTGGCTTGAAACGCCGTGATCACATTTCTCCATATTTAGCAGATCTTCACTGGCTTCCAGTAAAAGAACGTATTAACTTTAAGTTCCTCACCATAATGTTTCATTGTCTACATGGCTGTTCCGCTAGATATCTCCAAGATGACATCAATCTCGCCTCATCTATGGACACTGGTCGCTACTCTCTACGTTCTTCTCAGGATATTACTAGACTGGCCATACCCCCACTACCCGCCGTGCTGGTGATCACTCTTTTCATGTTTATGGGCCACGTCTATGGAATACACTTCCGTCCAAAATTCGCATGGCCCCCACACTCAGTAGCTTCAAAAAGCTCATCAAAACATATTTATTTCCTTGTGTTTAATTTGTACTCTTTTAATTTTTTATGGTTATTTTCTTGTTTGTAATGCGCCTTGATATTCATTGATTTTGCGCAATATGTCTTTGTATGTATGTATGTATGTATGTATGTATGTATGTATGTATGTATGTATGTATGTATGTATGTATGTATGTATATTCATTTACGTTTTTCGTTTATATATTTTATCTGGTTTTATACTCATTATATAATTTAAAAGGCTTCATTTAATGACAGGGATAATCCAAAGTGACTCCCTCTAGTAGTAGTTGCATTATTTAAATAACGCAGGACAGTATGTGTGCTGTCGCAGCTAAAGAAAGCCTCAGGGTGTACTTACGCAACGGCTTGAGTTTTAAAGACGTGTGCGTTTGATGACAATTTGGCACATAAAATATAGCGGGGTAGTTTCTGCCACCGCGGTCTCAATCGTATGCATATTTAACATACTTTGGACTGGGCGGTTTTTAGATCTTGCATAAATTCAATTCTCAAAGTCAATTGTTCGCGTGTCAGCGATTTCTGCACATCCATGACATCCAGGCATACTGGTCCAATTTCTAATAGGAAATACGCTACAGAGTAGGAACGAAAAAAAAAAAAAAAAAAAAAAACGCCGTGATCACATTTCTCCATATTTAGCAGATCTTCACTGGCTTCCAGTAAAAGAACGTATTAACTTTAAGTTGCTCACCATAATGTTTCATTGTCTACATGGCTGTTCCGCTAGATATCTCCAAGATGACATCAATCTCGCCTCATCTATGGACACTGGTCGCTACTCTCTACGTTCTTCTCAGGATATTACTACAGCCTGTCTCAAAAAAAATGGTACAATCAGAAAAAAAAATTGATTAAACATGAAATTTCATAATAAGTCACTCTTACTTGGTATAATATTAAAGAACAAAGACCAGACTTTCCAATGGTGTTTGTTTCATCTTATTTGCTTTTGTCAATCCAGAGATATAATCAATTTAGTGCGAAAAAAAAAAAAAAAAAAAAAGTTATCTCTCGATTGAAACAAGCAAATGAGATGAAACAAAAAATCCTGGAAAGCCTGGTATTTTCTCTTTAATATGATGTACAAAACGACTTACTCATTTTGAGATATAATATTGAAAAAAATCAGTTTTTGATTGTACCATTTTTTTGAGACAGGCTGTAGACTGGTCATACCCCCACTACCCGCCGTGCTGGTGATCACTCTTTTCATGTTTATGGGCCACGTCTATGGAATACACTTCCGTCCAAAATTCGCATGGCCCCCACACTCAGTAGCTTCAAAAAGCTCATCAAAACATATTTATATCCTTGTGTTTAATTTGTTCTCTTTTAATTTTTTATGGTTATTTTCTTGTTTGTAATGCGCCTTGATATTCATTGATTTGGCGCAATATAAGTCTTACGCAACGGTTTGAGTTTTAAAGACGTGTGCGTTTGATGACAATTTGGCACATAAAATATAGCGGGGTACTTTCTGCCACCGCGGTCTCAATCGTATGCATATTTAACATACTTTGAACTGGGCGGTTTTTAGATCTCTCATAAATTCAATTCTCAAAGTCAATTGTTCGCGTGTCAGCGATTTCTGCACATCCATGACATCCAGGCATACTGGTCCAATTTCTAATAGGAAATACGCTACAGAGTAGGAACGACCTCCTTTTAAGCAGACAGAGCGACTGAACTTTTTTTCTGAAGAACCTTTTATTAATCTCTTAGGTAACGTCAGCATCGTGCTTAAATTGAGTACCATGCCAAAAATGATAAGAAGAATATAAAATTCCTTCCTACAACTCTCAGACGTTTCAAATAAATGTCACGCATAAGATACTCCTTTTTCAGTAAAACCAGAGTGTAATATTAGCTTCTTAAGAACATTTGAAGTAACATGCTTCGAACGAAAGTAAGAGTCACGAATGTGAACTTAAAGAATATTTAATCTTTCTGTCTTTTCATCCCTTTGATTTTAAAATATTCCTAATATGGAGTTAAAGAATGAAACATCATTCGTATCTTCGTGATGTTTACAACCTGTTGCGATGCAAGAAAAACGGCACATAATGAAAGGTACCACTCTATGATAAAATAGTTTACATTTTAGAAATCCTTTCACACAGTAATTTTTACCGAAAATCAAATAAACGTCGCTTTGTTGTCCATATATAACTTAAAACCACCAATGATATCAATTTCTGAAGGCACTTATTGTCCACTATTCTTTACAATACTCTGCAATCTGATCTCAAACAACTTCACTGCCCTACTTTTGACTTACTTATTTGCCCTTTTCTCTTTACAGGTACAATATTATGCGGATTCTCTTCGTGTATTTAATACCTCTGTTAATCATGGCTGTGTGCTACTCTATTATGGGCGTTAAGTTGTGGGGAAATGACGTCATAGGAGAGCAAGTACAGAATCGAAGTCGTCAGATTAAAGCGAAGAGGAAGGTAGGGACAATAGAAACAAACTAAGGGATATCTTTAGTCATGTTAGTACGCATCAGATGGTTCTTGCTTGATGGCAAGAATGTGGTTGACGCGATGTTGCCATACCGGTAGTCTCATACATGTAGAACATTGCTGAACATTGGATTAACCGCCATTGCATGCAAAAGTGGTTTGTTCGTGTTTATAGGTATCTGTGCATTAACTCATAAAAGAGTTGGATTCCAGACCAATTCAAGACAGACTATTACAATCAAAGAAGGGCAAAACGAAGTTTTTGTTTCACAATATATCCAAGACTAAATAAGCATACGCTTGCTCATCTGGAAATTGTAATTGCAGTCAATGTTAATGGTGCAACGAGAGATTTTAAAGGGTATCCCTTAAGAAATTAAAATCCTGCTTTACCTTTTTACAAACTATACCTTTTTTAATCCTTATAATGAGACAAATACATTGCTGCCCATTGAAACACATTTTGACTTGATTTCAAATTTACCCCTGTACTAAACTACACCCTTGGAGTACCACATAAATACAGTGTGTTTTTCTGAAATTGGGGGACAGACAGACAGACATCCGACGTGTTGCACATGTTCCTTCCCACCATAACGGGAAACAATTAAACAGCAGCCCAAGCATGATGTCAAAAGTGAACAAAACTTTTAAACAGTAATCGATATGTAAAAGGTCAAGTCCGTCGCAGAGACACCTTTATGTCATTTCATACAGAATATACAAATACAACATACATCATACAGATCACAAACTTACTCGCATAATTAATGAGGGTAACCTTATTGATATAAATCAAATTTGGTTAGCGCTGTTAAGATAAGGAACAAATTAACCCATTTCTGTTCGCCATTTTGAACTCTCTTTAATCAAGACACCTTTAAAGCAATCCAATGGGACATAACCTTGGCCAATTTAACACCAATAAATTCATAATCCAAAATAACCTGATTGCGTTTTGTATTGCCTAGTTTACCATTACATGAAAGTGCACGATTAATATCTTCATTTAAGGGCAGATGTTTATGTCACGTTTATTCCTGGGCTAGATATCTTTTAAAAGTATGCACACATTACTTCTGGATGTTTTTCGGATCCATCCAAAATATTACAGCTATTTCATCGGCGTATTGAGACAATTGGAATTCCATACCATCAATCGATCTTGTTACTCGTTTTGTATGTTTGTGTATTTATTTTGAGGAAAAAGAGAGTGTTGCTTTTTATATACTAGAATCAGAAGGCCTGACAGTACAAATTGTTGCATTGCACTTTAAAGATAATAATTATGTCTATTAGGTCGACGTGTCTAATTAAATATTCTCTTCTAATATTCGATTTTGATTACATTTGGTATATATTTTGTAACTATATGTGCTTCAGCAATGAGCAAAGAAGTCTCACCGTGAACCAATTTCTTAAAGGTCATTCCAATCGCACCTGTGATTGTACTTTTAACCATCTCTTAAGAACATTCCAATGGGAAATTCATCATGAAAGGTTTTATTGCAACCATAGAATGTATATATGAGCAAAGCATTTGATGGAGCGTTACGAAAATTGTCCAAGTGTCTCTTTGTTGCATCTGCATGGATCGGATTCCTCTCACAACCAAAGGGTGTGCTTTCTCCCCGTTTTATAATTGATTAATTGAATCCCATACCAACTGTGTTATTCATTGACGCAAAACATCTGAATGATCATGCTGTCTCCTGATGGTTGAGCTCACATCCGGATTAACAACCCTGGACAATAAAACATGTCATAGTCTAGTTACAGCTAAAAGTTACAAACCTTGATTTATGTGGCTCCAATGTTGTGATCTAAAAAGCACCATCTGTTTTTATCAGGTTTACATATATTATTAAAAGCATGACCGATTTTTCTAGCAAACATGTTAGTGTGATATGGTATATACTCCCGTAGGATTTTTATGCGGAAATTGATTTGTTACTGTTTGGGTTTTCAGTAGGGACTATCAGAAAATGATGCGGTTTAAATTTTCAGTTCCCTGCTTCTCTTCTTCATAGGTAAAACGTTAATACAGTGGTAAAATACATTGAGAAATACGCCAATATATCCGTCTTGTTGAGAGGATTAATATAGTTTGTCTAGTTTCTGATCAATAGGGCTATAATGGTTCAAGGTCACCCTGGGGTAAATGCTCATCTGTTGTTGAAAGTGGTGTCATACTGAAACAGAAATGCATTTTAACTAATTTGG
Organism: Ophioderma brevispina; assembly: GCA_023653785.1. NCBI lineage: Eukaryota > Metazoa > Echinodermata > Ophiuroidea > Amphilepidida > Ophiodermatidae > Ophioderma > Ophioderma brevispina. Next base: position 228,364 of record JAMKCH010006142.1, read on the forward strand.
TGATTGCACAATTTGCAACATCCGGGAAAAGTCTTAGTGACCCCCGTAGTCCATGTAGACCCTTGATATATTTTGCCATTTAATTATCCACCCAAATCCCACACCCTGTAAAATAGTACATTTGAATCGTATGAGACAATACGAACAACTTGTCACCATTTTCAACACAATATGAGCATCGTTTAAATGTTTCCCCAGGGTAACCATTATGGGGTTATACCGCTTTAACTAAAGGTTGGAACCTAGGCAAATATATACTTTTCCAATCCGTAAAAGGAGACAAACACGATAGTGTACATTAAAATACAATTTGACTCGATTTCAAATTCCCCCTGGGCTAGCATTTTCACCCTTGAAGAAGGGAGCGGCATCATTTTCTGACAGTCTGATCCATAGTAAATCCTAAACAGAAAAAATTCAAGTTTAGCACAAAAATAACCTACGGGAACTGTTCCATTGGAAAATTCTCATTGACAATGGATAATACCCCATTGTTAATGAGAGGTGCCCCAACCAACCCCACCCCACCCCATACCCCCAGCGAAATACTTCGTCGTTAGAAATATTAGCTACATTGAGCTGTCTCTGATGCACAAGGGACTCAGCGTACAAGTTCCATGTAATATTTTTGTTATATTAATTTATGGTTATCAACCATTTTAAACAAATTGTTTTTAGAAACTGCAGAAGAACCGGAGATCCGAAGAACAACATGTTAAAATAAATCATCTGCTAAAAGGTGCAAAAGTACGAGGTTATATGTAAAGGTTATAGGCTAAAACAGCAAAAATCAATAAAAATGGTCAATTTCAGTTGTACAGGGGTCAAATTTTAAGTTGCTCCGATTTGGATAAAAATGGTGCAAATTATTGGTGGAGCTCATAGGATCAAAACAAGGAATAGTTTTGAGTGTCTCAAATGCTTGCTTAAGAAAGTAGGGGGGAAACAAGGTCAAGCCCAATTGGATGCAATGGACGTTGACCTTCTGTGCCCCCTACATCGGTAACTAAGCATTTTAGACAGTCAAAAAATATGCTGAAGTTGTTGGTATGCCCCGAGAAATACTCTTAGCTTATTTTTCTCTCTTTCTGCCTGGCTCACAGTTTGTCTCTTTGTCTATCTTAGTTTCTGTGTCTGCCTCTATTTTGTCTGTCTGTCTCTTTTTCTTTCTGTCTGTCTGTCTGTCTCTTTCTCACACTCAACTCTTTCTCTTGGTTCGCTCGCCTTCCTCTGTCTCTCTCGCTCACTAACTCTCTGTGTTTGCACGTTTCCTCTCACTATGTCAGTCTCTTTCCCTCGCTCTTCTCTAGATTTTCTCTAGATTTTCTCTAGTACTAACCTTCAAAAATTTGGAACGAGATCTGTTTCGTAATGATTACAGTTTTTAGTGTCTGCTCAAGTATGCAATGTGCAGATGGCACAGCGACCTAATTACGAAACCGTGGAAATTGTACAACTGAAAACTCGTTTAATAGTCTTAATAGATGTCAAGGTTGTCGCCTTAAGATATATAGAGATGTAGATTAATATGTGCTAAATAGATTAACAGGGGGATAGGTTTCTCGTTTAATCTTTAAATTAGTTAACAGATTTACCTTGCTATTAATTACAATTCTTGCATGGCGGGTCAAATAGCATTTCCACACTCAAGAAAAACCAAATCAACGCTGAACTTTGGGATGAGTTATTTCAATTTAAAGCAGCACTAAAGTTTAAGTTGAGTAAATTTTAATACCAAATTGTAATAGAATGTCGATGTCATTTCTAGGGATTTCTTTGCACTAAAATTGATTTTAAAAACTGTTGCTTGTTCCATTGAAAGAAACATTAAACCCGTGTAAATTTAGAACTATAAAGTGTCACCTTTTATGTCTTTCGGGCGTTCTATCTCAACCATTTTTCACGGGTTTTTTTACAAGCGAGATATTAAGTGAAAGAGCAGGACCTACGTAGCAAAATTTTTATTTCTGAAACTTTTACAATTATCGAACCTTGGCACAGTGCTGATCGAAAAACATGCAAGATACTTTTTGTGGCAACTGTATACACAACTCGAAGATCACATTCTTCTAGATTAATTTATGTTCATACGGTCATTACTCTGATTCCAAATAAAATGTGCAAACCAAACTTTCGACCTTCTTAATTCATTAAGAATATCGTAGTTTATTGGCACACAACAACACAATGATAAACATTCAACAACTTTGACCTGCCAAAGAAGAAATAGATTCTTAGTAACTACTTTACCTTTAGCTAAAAGTACTTGATCTTGTTCAACATTAGGGGTGAAACTAATTTTAAAAACCTTTTAATTAGTGGCAAACGCGGAGAGATTAAAGAACAAGTTTCGCAATGGAACATTAGGCGGAGTCTTTAAAGAAAACAGATCATTTAATTTTTTGCAGAGCAGAGATCGAAAAATATCAGACAGAAAAGGGGCTAAATAGATTTTCGTGATGTAACTGGTTTAGAACCAGTCTTAGACATAAGACGTTAGAACTAATACATGTAGTTCTCTTTAAATGTTTTTGCTACTAATTTCAACATTTGAAACTAAAACTTGATTTTCTTTTATCAGGCATTAATTGCTGTTCGGTATTATTTGACCCCTGTGGCTATCCAATAGAATAAACTGATAGTAATATTACTGATAGTATAACCACATTATTACGACATAAATATAGGAGACAAATGTATATCTACATTTCCTTCCCTTACAATAGATAAAGGGTTTTAAGTACTCTCATTCTTGTATATTTAAAACACCCCTTCCAGGAGAACTTCAAAGTGCATGAACACTTTTATCTGAATTTCTCTTGACAGTGGGAAGTAGTGACTTCCTCTTCTTTTGAAGTCGCACTCTCTTAAAGTGAACATTGTATATTCTCCCTTTTCCGTTTTGCCTCGTACTGCATATAATTAAATAGATTGCGAGTCAAACTTACGATAGTATACTTTCGTTATCATTGCTCATTTTCACGTCTTCATTGGGCAAAGCACAAGGAAACGTTGATACTTTTTAGCCTTGATAAAAGAGGGCAAAAGCGGTTTGCTTGCCCCAATGAATGCTAACAATTGAGAAAGTCATGGCGCATCCATGAAATTTACGCGTTAAAAAGTCATTATAGTTGAACGGATTATCTTCAGGTCTTCGAAAATACTCAAACGAATAAGATGTTTGACTGATCTGTGTTCCAGAAAATCCACTTCATAAATAAAATTTTGTATTTCAGAAGCACGATTTGAAAGATAAAAAATAAGATGTATGTTAATTTTGAGCTTTTCATGCCACACTTCATGCCACACTTCCATGTAATAGGGTCATTAGTGAGGATCTATTCTCGATGTTTGGGGAAGAAGGTTTGAAGATGTTGTTCTATTGTTTAAAGGATGCTGAATTAGAAATTTCGGGTCCAACCTCTGGGAAATGAAATTAGGAGAAGGTAAATTTTGAAATCGGATCAAATTGTGAATGTACACCAATACATTGGTCTCGTTATAAGGATTCGAAAAGTATAGTTTGTCTCGGTTCTAACCATGAATAACACAGATACAGCCCTATTAAGGTTCAAGGTCATCCTAAAGTAAAGCTGCTCCAGTTTTGTTGAAACTTGTGTCTACTTGTTTGTCTTGCCTTAATTCGCAATGCTTGGTATTTGGTTGCATAATTAGAGGAAAAAATGTAAGAATAATAGTAATAATGATACTGGCGATTTATAACGCGCACATATCCACCCTACAGGACCGATTCCTGATCTAGATCGGTCACAATATGCAGCTGGTAACATTATCAAGCATGCTTTATAGGAATGTTGGTACTGTTTAATTTGAAATGAAATTTCCCTAAGCAAAGTATAGGGGCCTTTGCCCGACTTGCTCTCGTACACCGTCCATCATCTATAAACGCTAAAGAAAAAGTATAAAACTACTTATTGATGCCTAGATTTAATGTAGCGTTCTTTCGTTAGAGAACGAACGAACAGTCAGCCAGCCAGCCCGTCAGTCATTCAGGGTCCCGATAGCACATTCATGCAATGACCGTTCACACTATATAATTGGTGTGACAAGAATGTCTAGCCATGTAATTAAAATAGATAAGAGAGAATATTTAGAGTAATGCGCCGGACAGACAGCTGCTCGTGTTTTTATCCCGTGTCTGAAAAAGCTTGAGTTTATGACACTCAGGTCAATGGTGATCTTGTTTTTATTCAACATCAGGAAACGTGTTCCTGTCCAAAGGTCCAACAACAAATTATCACGCTCACCTTAATAGCAATAACAATAATGTTATCGCGTAAGTGTTAAAGGAAGCATTTTTTTCTCGAACAGAAATTTTCTATACAAGGACGATGGTTGTTGGGTGTTCCGATTTTTGTCTATCGTGTTCTCTGCTTGATATGAGAGCAGTATACCTGACCCACAAGTATCGTAGGCATAGTGCAACGCCCTATTCACTACTCTATGCTAAACATTGTACAATAAGGCAAGACGAACAATTTGACACCAGTTTCAACTAAATCGGAGCACTGGTTAAGGTTTACCCCCAGGATGACCTTGAACCTTAATAGGGCTGTACCTGTTTAACTACAGGTCAGAATCTAGACAAACTATACATTTTTTTAATCCTTATGATGAGACAAATACATTGGTGCACATTGAAACACATTTTGATTTCAAATTTACCCCGGTACTAATTTTAAACCCTTATTTTTCAAAGTTCCCCACATTTCCCAGAGGTTGGACCCAGAAATTCTGATTCAGCACATTTCACACTATAGCAAAACATCTTCAAACCTTCTTCCCAAAACTTCTAGAATGAGATTCTCATTTATAACCCTACTAACACTGTAAATTTTGGAAGGGATGTCAACACATTGATTTTCCGTGGCAGGAATTGCCACCGACTGCCACCACCTCTGCTGTTTTTACTGTTTTTTACGGAATGTAAAACCCCAAATTGTTTTCAAATTTGCGGAAGTGAGTTTTCAGTAAGGGTCTATTTCATTATGTCTGAATATTTTTTGCCCCATTGTGGCCCTTTAAATGTGTTTGCTACTAATGTCGACATTTGAAAGTAAACCTTGATTTTCTTTTATCAGACATTATTTCTTGTGGCTACCAATAAAATAAACTGATAGTAAGCTCACAACAATTAAGACATAAATACAGGAGACAAATGTATATTCACATTTCCTTCTCTTACAATAGATAAAGGGTTTTAAGTGCTCTTATTCTTGGTCTCGTTATAAGGATTCAAAAAGGTATAGTTTGGCTCGGTTCCGACCATGAGTAAAACAGGTACAGACCTATTAAGGTTCAAGTATCCTAGAAGTAAGCTACTTAAGCTTCCGTTTTGTTGAAACTTGTTTCTACTTGTTTGTCTTGCCTTAATTCGCAATGCTTGGTATTTGGTTGCATAATTAGAGGAAAAAATGTAAGAATAATAGTAATACTGGCTACTGGCGATTTTACGCGCACATATCCACCCTACAGGACCGATTCCTGATCTAGATCGGTCACAATATGCAGCTGGTAACATTATCAAGCATGCTTTATAGGAATGTTGGTACTGTTTAATTTGAAATGAAATTTCCCTAAGCAAAGTATAGGGGCCTTTGCCCGTCATTATGTACAGACTTGCTCTCCGTACCACCAACAAGGGGCGTCCAATCAGCTTATAAAAGCTAAAAGAAAATTATAAAACTTACTTATTGATGCCTAGATTTAATGTAGCGTTCTTTCGTTAGAGAACGAACGAACAGTCAGCCAGCCAGCCCGTCAGTCATTCAGTCACGGATAGCACATTCATGCAATGACCGTTCACACTATATAATTGGTGTGACAAGAATGTCTAGCCATGTAATTAAAATAGATAAGAGAGAATATTTAGAGTAATGCGCCGGACAGACAGCTGCTCGTGTTTTTATCCCGTGTCGAAAAGCTTGAGTTTATGACACTCAGGTCAATGGTGATCTTGTTTTTATTCAACATCAGGAAACGTGTTCCTGTCCAAAGGTCCAACAACAAATTATCACGCTCACCTTAATAGCAATAACAATAATGTTATCGCGTAAGTGTTAAAGGAAGCATTTTTTTCTCGAACAGAAATTTTCTATACAAGGACGATGGTTGTTGGGTGTTCCGATTTTTGTCTATCGTGTTCTCTGCTTGATATGAGAGCAGTATACCTGACCCACAAGTATCGTAGGCATAGTGCAACGCCCTATTCACTACTCTATGCTAAACATTGTACAATAAGGCAAGACGAACAATTTGACACCAGTTTCAACTAAATCGGAGCACTGGGTAAGGTTTACCCCCAGGATGACCTTGAACCTTAATAGGGCTGTACCTGTTTAACTACAGGTCAGAATCTAGACAAACTATACATTTTTTTAATCCTTATGATGAGACAAATACATTGGTGCACATTGAAACACATTTTGATTTCAAATTTCCCCGGTACTAATTTTAAACCCTTATTTTTCAAAGTTCCCCACATTTCCCAGAGGTTGGACCCAGAAATTCTGATTCAGCACATTTCACACTATAGCAAAACATCTTCAAACCTTCTTCCCAAAACTTCTAGAATGAGATTCTCATTTATAACCCTACTAACACTGTAAATTTTGGAAGGGATGTCAACACATTGATTTTCCGTGGCAGGAATTGCCACCGACTGCCACCACCTCTGCTGTTTTTACTGTTTTTTACGGAATGTAAACACCCAAATTGTTTTCAAATTTGCGAAGTGAGTTTTTCAGTAGGTCTATTTCATTATGTCTGAATATTTTTTGCCCCATTGTGGCCCTTTAAATGTGTTTGCTACTAATGTCGACATTTGAAAGTAAACCTTGATTTTCTTTTATCAGACATTATTTCTTGTGGCTATCCAATAAAATAAACTGATAGTAAGCTCACAACAATTAAGACATAAATACAGGAGACAAATGTATATTCACATTTCCTTCTCTTACAATAGATAAAGGGTTTTAAGTGCTCTTATTCTTGGTCTCGTTATAAGGATTCAAAAAGGTATAGTTTGGCTCGGTTCCGACCATGAGTAAAACAGGTACAGACCTATTAAGGTTCAAAGTCATCCTGAAGTAAAACTTAATGCTCCAGTTATGTTGAAACTGGAGCTGAAACTTGTTCGTCTTGCCTTAATGTTTGGTATTTGGTTGCATGATTAGACGGAAAGAAGGCTTTACACTGTCTATAGGGATCACTCAAAATTGAAAACCGAGCTAGTCATCCAGAGAGTTAAAATGTGTTTTCTGTTTCAGTATGACAAGAACAATAATTTGACTCCAGTTTCCAGAAAATCTGAGCATTTAATAATCTTTACCCCAGAATGATCTTGAACCTTGTTAGTGGTGTGGTCATCTAACTAAAGGTCGGAACCTAGATAAACTATACCTATTGAAATCCTTATAACAAGATGATTTCATTGCTGTACATTTAAACACAATTTGACTCCGTACTACTGATTTCACCCCCTTAATTTACTATATTCCCCACATTTCCCAGAGGTTGGATCCAAAGTTTTTTGTTTCAGACCCCTTCAGACTATAAAAATTACCTTCAAACCTTTTCCCAAACTTCAAGAATGGGATCCTCATTTATGCCCCTACTAATGTGTATCAACTGTAAAGTTGTGCTTATTGTATAAAATTTGTATACTTTTTCTCTGTCACGGGATGACCAGGTCTGGCTAATCTTGACATTTTGGTATCCCCCATACATTGTACATCATTTTCACGTAGAAGTCAATATTATGAAAGCATGCCCGCCATTAAAATCGCAACGTAAACAATACTTGTTTTAACGTATTCTGTGTGGTGCAGAAATTGTCGTAGTTTGAATTAATATTTCGGACAAATTTCCCTATTTTGTCTAGATAGCGAGAGGTCGGGTTCGAGACCGTGTATTTTTCGTCTTTATTTAATCCTGTGCTCGCCAGTTTCTACGAGGTTCTATATAATATTTATCAAGTTACTTTCTCGGGTTGTATCATTTACTTGATCCTCGCGTGCATTGAATTAAGTTTCGCATCGTCATAGATTCTGCTAGAATCATGCATCATATAATAATAATCACGGCCGCTTGAAACTCTGAAATAAAGACTGAAATGCACTAGCGCTCGTTTCTCTGGTATCCACTTAAACACAGTCCTCTGTGGCCCAGTGGTAATTCTCACGCCTAGATAGCGAGAGGTCCGGGTTCGAGACCGTGTATTTTTCGTCTTTATTTAATTCTGTGCTCGCCAGCTTCTCCGAGCTTCTATATAACATTTTTCATTTTGAAAGAAATAACTTGTGCGAATCCTACGGACTTATTCTTCACTTTTAGCCTAATCCTGCAAATTTCAAATATTTTGACTCTCTTGGATGGATCATATGAATGAATATTGATCTGCTGATGAAATCCTTCAAAACTGTTGACCTCAATCCTTGCCATTATTGATTTTCCTGGATAAACATGCAAACTCTCAGCACGAATAGAATCGTCGAAAACTTTTAATTAAGTAACCCGAAAAATCACACTATCAAATGTACATACCGTCTAATTAAATAGACCAGTTAACAGCAATGTTTGTGAACATGTTAGGGCCTGGTATCTTGAAATAGGTCGGCCTGAATGCTACACACTGGGCAATTGTATATGTTAGAGTTTTAATACTATGGGCCATAACGATTCGCAGGAATGGATTCGCAGGCAACAAAAAGAGTGACGTAGGATGTTAACTGGTCTATTGTTCTTTGAAAAGTAAAACAATCGGAAACGTAATAATTTAAGTACGTGAATGTGGTTAAGTCCACCAGGTCCGTTTTCATATGTTGACTTGGAGTACGTGTCACTTCAAGTTAAGCCATGTTAACGTATTAAATATCTATTGTTTTTGTGTGTGTTTACAGGTTGTCAAGATGATCGTAGTAGTTACAATTACCTTTGCGGTTTGTTGGTTACCGTTACACATCTACAATCTTCTTGGGTTCCTCTATCCTGAGGCGCACATGCAACCATACAGCCTTAACTTATACCTGGCTATCTGGTGCTTAGCGATGACGAGTTCCATGTATAACCCCATCATTTACTGCTGGATGAACGATAGGTAAAGATGTATCCACTTAAAAGGGCAAAATCGCAAGAAAACAAGAAATCACCCTTCCATTATGGCCGAAATGTGGCCACAGCACTTTTGGGGGAAAACACTTGTCAACCTAATGACATAGGTAAATTACCTATTTGATTTATATATCCACCAAAAGGAAGCGTAGTGTTTTCTCGAAGTGGAAGGATGGAGCTTGCGATTTTGCCTGTCAAATCGTTATAATGTCATTGCTTTAAAAATATTTCATTTATCATAGACATCCTAAAAGTATAACCCCATTAGAAAATGGTCGTCCTTATAGCTAGGTTAACAATTTCGGATGAGGACTCCTTCAATAAAATACACAAAATGTAAAGGTTTGAAAACAGATCGAAAAACTACGAATTCATGTTTGTTTGTCTGTTATGATCGATGTGGTAAAAACCTCTTTGGTAGAACGCTAACGTTTGCAAGATCACATTACTTGAAATAGCTGCCATTTTGCATTTCAAGTTACAAGATTAACTTTATTATGTAGAAAAACATGCAATTAGACACACAATATGACCTTGACTTAATATGCATTGACCTTTAAAATTTTTGGCCATAGCGTCCCCTCATTTTTAATTTCCGTATAGATTCAATTGCGACAGTTATCAATTTTGACCTGCGTGAACCTTTTTGCCCCTTCCTCAAAATGTCGAAAGCTCATTACATCTATCAGGGACTTCCCAAATCCCTTCAAATCTTTGTTTGCAGAGTTTCGTTAAAGGATCTACAGGCCGGTCCTCTCCTAAATGGGAGAAAGAAAATTGTAGAACGTAGAATCATTTATGCCGGTCATTGTCCCACACGTACAAGATTGTGTTGAAAATAATATGCAGCGAGATTGACCAATGGGATCGTGCTCATGCAACAATGAATTGAGGAGGCGAGGACCAAATCTGCACAAAGTGTTCCAACAATTACGAACAAGATTGTATATAGCACCGAGGGATCAAATAGATGCTCTATTTTGTAGTTGCTTTATTACACCTCACTAGACTTTTAACTTTGGGATGGTGATGTAAAGAAAGAGAAGAAAATACCGAACGGGGAAATAGGTCATGCTTGGAATAGCTGCCTATTATCATACCTGTCCTTACCAGGATTGTTAATGCTTCCTTGAAATCTGGTTGCTTTCCTAGTGAACTGCGGAAGGCAGTTATAACCCCTATTATCAAAAAACCGTCATTGGACAAGCAGCAGCTCTCTAATTATAGACCAGTGTCTAATTTGCCCTTTGTTGGCAAATTAATTGAGAAAGTAGATGCTAAACAGGTAACTGACTATGTGTATGCAAATAACTTATCTGAACCATACCAATCTGCTTATCGGGCTGATCATTCTACTGAAACAGCTCTTTTGGATGTTCATGATTATGTTCTGAGAGGTATAAAAAAAAAAAAAAAAAAAACCCATCATTTACTGCTGGATGAACGATAGGTAAAGATGTATCCACTTAAAAGGGCAAAATCGCAAGAAAACAAGAAATCACCCTTCCATTATGGCCGAAATGTGGCCACAGCACTTTTGGGGGAAAACACTTGTCAACCTAATGACATAGGTAAATTACCTATTTGATTTATATATCCACCAAAAGGAAGCGTAGTGTTTTCTCGAAGTGGAAGGATGGAGCTTGCGATTTTGCCTGTCAAATCGTTATAATGTCATTGCTTTAAAAATATTTCATTTATCATAGACATCCTAAAAGTATAACCCCATTAGAAAATGGTCGTCCTTATAGCTAGGTTAACAATTTCGGATGAGGACTCCTTCAATAAAATACACAAAATGTAAAGGTTTGAAAACAGATCGAAAAACTACGAATTCATGTTTGTTTGTCTGTTATGATCGATGTGGTAAAAACCTCTTTGGTAGAACGCTAACGTTTGCAAGATCACATTACTTGAAATAGCTGCCATTTTGCATTTCAAGTTACAATATTAACTTTATTATGTAGAAAAACATGCAATTAGACACACAATATGACCTTGACTAAATATGCATTGACCTTTAAAATGTTTGGCCATTTTTAATTTCCGTATAGATTCAATTGCGACAGTTATCAATTTTGACCTGCGTGAACCTTTTTGCCCCTTCCTCAAAATGTCGAAAGCTCATTACATCTATCAGGGACTTCCAAAAGCCCTTCAAATCTTTGTTTGCAGAGTTTCGTTAAAGGATCTACATGGCCGGTCCTCTCCTAAATGGGAATAAAGAAAATTGTAGGAACGTAGAATCATTATGCCGGGTCCTTGTCCCACACGGACAATATTGTGTTGAAAATAAATAAGCAGCGAGATTGACCAATGGGATCGTGCTCATGCAACCATTATATTTAGTAGGCGATGACCAAATCTGCACAAAGTGTTCCAACAATTACGACAAGATTGTATATAGCACCGGGCGGGGGGGGGGGGGGGAGGGATCAAATAATGCTCTATTTTTTAGTGATTTATTACCCACCTCACTAGACTTTTAACTTTGGGATGGTGATGTAAAGAAAGAGACGAAATACCGAACGGGAATCGGCATGCTTGGAATAGCTGCCTATTATCTACCTGTCCCTAACCAGGATTGTTAATGCTTCCTTTCTTTGAAGCTGTTGCTTTTCCGAGTGATCTGCGGAAGGCAGTTATAACCCCTATTATCAAAAACCGTCATTGGACAAGCAGCAGCTCTCTATTATAGACCAGTGGTCTAATTTCCCTTTGTTGCAAAAATTAATTGAGAAAGTATTGTAAACAGGTAACTGACTATGTGTATGCAAATACTTATCTGAACCATACCATCTGCTTATCGGGCTGATCATTCTACTGAAACAGCTCTTTTGGATGTTCATGATTATGTTCTGAAAGGTATGGATGATGGTAACGCTGTTTTTATTGTCATTTAGATTCTAACCGCGCCATTTGATACTGTGTGATCACAAAATTCTCTTGCAGCGGTTAGCTAACAATTTGGCATTAAGAATCTGCTCTGGATTGGTTTCAGTGCTATCTGGACCAAAGAACATGTATTTTTTAGTTAAGGGGGTTTCTCTTGTGTCCGTCCATCTTGGAATGTGGTCCCTCAGGGCTCCGTCCTTGGCCCCCTGCTGTTTTACTTATACCCAGCTTGCATCGTCAAATTATTCGCAAATGGCATTAAGTATCATCTATATGCCTGATGATTTTCAGTTACTCAGTACGTTTGATCCTACACGGCGCTGGCGATGCTTGCCTGCTGTTTGTTTTAGGCTCTCTCAGCATCGAAGAGTTTGCAGTCTTCGTTGTGCAATAATAACTTAAGTTGAATAATTCCAAGACCGAGCTCTTTCTTTCCTGTTCCCAATCCATTACTCAGCCCTTCATCATCTCACTCATCATGTTGGCGGCCTTACAATCAAGGTTTCCTCCTCCATTAAAAATCTTGGTGTGGCTTTTGACAGTGGCCTGGGTATGACTGATCACATTACTTCTCATTTCGCGCTCCACCTTAAACTGGCAAATTGTTAATTTTAAGTCGCATCAGGAGTTTCTGACCTTTAGCAATGGATATGCTGTTCGGGCCCTTTTCCTGTCCAGAATGGACTCTTGTGCTGTTCCATTCTTAATGGTTGTCTCCAAGAAAGACCTTGCACGCCTCCAAAATTGCAGACTAGAGTAGCCAGGCTTATTTTCAAGAATGCCTCAGCGCACGCACACTTCCCTCCTTGCTTCTGGAATTACCACTGGCTCCTCTTTTCTGCCAGAATAAAATTTCGTACTATTGTGCATACTATAAGGTTCTGAAATCTGCACCTCCCCCAGCTACCTCTATCCCCTGTTTGGTTCCATAGACATTCCTCATTATTCTCTCCGTTCCATAGTTGCCGGTGAGTGTCTCGCGGTCGCGTAGGAGTTTTGGAGACCGGGCTTTTTTCCATCATTGGCCCACGTCCCTCTGGAACTCCGTGCCGCCCTGCCATCAAGAGATCTAATTCCATCATGTCTTTCAAAAAGCTTCTTAAAACAACCCCTTTTCGCCAACATCTAGGCTTTTCCTCTGTTTTTCTTCCCTCCTTCTCTTGCGCCTAGTATCCCTTTGGCAATTGCTGGTTCAGATATCAGAGACCCGTCCCTTCCGATAAACCCACGAATTTTATATCGTAATTGGGTGTTTTCAACAAAACCCGGGTTTTGCAATCACCTCTAAATTATGATGCAGCACCGGACGCCAGCCCACGTATGACTGCTCAATATTCCAAAGTGCCCTGTAAGTTATGTAACTAGAATCGTGTTCATACGTCTTTGGAACACTTTTTATTTATTGGCAGCTATGCAAGGGATGTAGGCTTGAAGCGCTTTCTTTCCCCTTCCCCGTCCTTACCAAGTCAGTGTTGAAAACAATATGCAGCGAGATTGACCAATTGGATCGTGCTCATGCAACAATGAATTGATGGGGCGAGGACCAAATCTGCCCGGAGTGTTCCAACAATTACGAACAAGATTGTATATAGCCCCGAGGGATCAAATAGATGCTCTATTTTGTAGTTGCTTTATTACACCTCACTAGACTTTGAACTTTGGGATGGTGATGTAAAGAAAGAGAAGAAAATACCGAACGGGGAAATACAAGAATCCGATTTCGCACATTCCAACACCTCACTGGCAGCCATAGCTGGGGGGGGGCATCCTGCTTGAATTCACCCAAATGTGCAGATTAAGTGTAGCTTTTGAATTATACTTAATCAAGCGTGGTACAGACGTACAAAAGATTTGGGTAGGTTTTGGGTTGGAGGCCCCCCAGTAATGGCGGATCAATTCTGACCATCATTTGGCTGATCGGATTTGTCTATAGGTCATGTTTGGAATAGCTCAGTCTATTTAAGTTGTGTCAAATTCCGTTTAACCAATGAATCGGTGACATTATCTCATGTATATTCATGAGGTGTAATAATATTGTGGTCTCCCAGATTACAATTGACAATTACAGTAGACAATTGACAGTGGTTAATTTATGATATAGGGATCAATGACCAGCAAAGGTTTACTAAGCACAGTAGATTGTTAAATATTCACTACATTTATTTCATTATTTTCATGATAGAAAAGTAAACATGAATTTGATATTGCCACCGACATTTTTTCAGACCTTCACATTTTAGGTACCTAGGAAGTGTTGTCTTATCATCCGAAAATATTAACAAGGCCTGCCTGACAAATAAAATTTCAGTATATCATCGAGGAGGTAAGTTTATGATACCAGAAGACCCGACTTAATTATGTGGGAAATACACCTATTTGGTTGGGTATGGGTTTTGCCTCATTTCCCCTAAAACTACGGTATTTACATGATTAAGAGTTGCTACAATTGTATATGGAATTTGTGGAAATCTATCATAAAACTATTCCGACGACTGGCATTATCCTGAATTATTTCAAAAATAATATTACATTAGCTACATTTCGCTCTTTTTGCGCTTGTTGCTTCGCGTGTGTTAATTTTAGCTATTTTGCACAATCCAAATGTTAGTTGTACCGTATCCATATTTATAAAATAAATAAAACAATTAAAAAATGCAGACATTCAAATCCCTAATGTCCCTTAACTGCGTTTTATTGCACTTTTCAAAAATCACGGAGCGGACCCCTGCCTTGTTTTAGGGGGAAATTGCCCGTAAATCTAACAATAAAACCCGGTGAGAATCCCATGTTTGCAATTTGGTTGATACACACATTATTTTGAGCATTTTTTTTGCTGGGTAATAAGATTTATAAACCAATTTAAGAATCAACCCCACACAGACTGCAAATCAAATCATACCCAATATAAATGAAATGCGTCGCCATAGAACGGTGACATTTATGCATGGATTAAAATATTCCTAAACAAAACAGTTCAATTGAAACCGGAGGGATTTATAATTAATTATAACCTCTAAAAACAACCTGAATTTGTTTTTTAAAAATTATATTACCATTCATTTGTTTTTTACATCAGACGCCTCGAATAATATGCTATAGACAAGCAATAACATAACACGAGCTGAAGAGACCTTAAAGTCAACTTCCACCCACAATAAAAAATAAAATAAGCTTATACGAATAAGAGTCAATCGTCGTTAATTCAGCCATACCAGCGCCAAACCTTTACACTTTAACCGTCTCTGGGAGGTAGTTCTAGATAAGGCCATAAAGTCACTGTAGTTTTCAGGGAAGAAATGAGCAAACCAGAAGAAACATTGATGTGAAAATGTCTTGTAAGCCGTTAAGTAATCAAAGGATTGGGGATTTGTTTAGCTTTCCCGTCATTTTCTGGTGTCGTCATTAATCGCGAAATTAAACATATATCTTTCTGAGCCTTGAGATTAAAATCATTTATTTATCCTGAAATTTAATGAGCCTTAATAAAAACTCCAATGTCTTAAGTAATGAATATTTCATGTTTAAATGAAGTAAATATACAAAAATCATTTTTACCGAATTCAATTATACAGTAGTTTTAATCCAGCGATTTTCTAATAGGTGAGAATAATTGCCCGTGAGTGTTTAAACTTTACTTATTTGTCCCAGTGTTAATTAGTTAAAATCGTCAGTAGTTACATATGAACAAAACATGATAATTGAATGGTAATAGGAACATCAAATACATTCAGATTACTTTAATTACTGAATAGAAATAATCTGTTTTTATCGCCGGTCTTGAAGTAAATGTAAACACGAGAAACAATATGAATATAAATGAATGTGAGGAACACTGTGCTTTTACCGGAGCTGTTTGAAACTGCTCTGCTATCTTTTGAATAAGTCTTTCATCAATTCCGAAAATCCCTCAAATAAATCAGACAGTCTTATTTTATTTAGACGAAAATCCTTCTTTATTCATTGACTAATTCGTAGGACAGAAAAGATTAAGCTTGGCGGATCGTGTTGTTTGATTTCGATCGCAAGTGTTCATAAGGATTAAATTTAGAAGTGTCTTAATTTTGCCTACAGAGTGTCCCAATAAAATCCTCTTTGTTGGAGTAAAAAATTCAACATGATAAAGCCAAATCGATTTTTGTTGTAAGATTCATATAGCCCATTTAGTTTTTTATACTTTTCATACTTTTGTATAAACTGGCCAAAAAATGTTTGAACATCGATGAAAGATGCGCGTTTAACTTGCATCTTAAGCATACTGCTTCTGCAGAAGGTAATAGGCGGCAATGTTCTTTGTATGGAAGAATTAATATCCTCCAAGACAAAGGAATGGAAGGTATCAGCCATTATGACCGAACTTATAATGGCAACTATTGATTATCGGCGTGACTACACATGGTGCAGGTCTGGGGATATACAGGGTGACCCAATAAAAACTTTAACCCAAATGAAAGTGATATTTTTCCACTTTTTTAATTTGATATCTGTGGAATTTATTTTATCATAAAGAATGGGTAATTGAGCATCTTGCCTGAAAAAAATGTTCATTTTGGTTGAGTGGTTCTCAAGATATGGTCCAGTGAACAATAAGTCAGCAAAACAGACTTGTCCACGGAGCATCATTTTTCTTAGGCATGGAAATCCCTAATGCCCAAATCGAACAGATCGTGTCCTACCCCTCCCCCCTGCCCTGACACAAGACAGAAAACTGGTATTTTGTTTGCAACTGGGCTTTTCAAATCTGAAATCATAGCATGCAGTAGTCTTGTGTCAGGGCAAGATAAAATAAAATCCACAGATATCAAATCTAAAAAAAGTGGAAAAATTATCACTTTCATTTTGGGTAAAATTTTATTGGGTCACCCTTGGGTCACCTGTAGTGTGTTCAAATTGTCTTTTGTTGATAAGGTCGTTACTTGGTTTCGGCAAGGTCACAAGAACATTATTGCAGGAGAAAAGCTTCGCAGGCGTGGTGCACGGAACACCAGGACAGCCATGAGATACAAACGTCTTCCAAAGTATTGGACACTCGGAAGGTTCACCTGCAAAACAAAGGTCACATGAGTAGTCTATGCTAGACATTTAGATAGAAAAAATGTTTTCGATACGTTTTAAGGTCACTTTCTGCCTTACTGGCTGGCCACGTGATATTTCTTTCTTGTAAGTTCCCCATATTTTGGAAAACCTTTGTCTTGGCCTTCCGGATGGGAGACTGAACATGATATACGGTACAATATGAGCATGAATCATTTTAGGTTATTTCTTAATCACAATACTTCAGGATTTCAGGATTTGGCAAGTTTAAAGAACATAGATGAAGTACTTCAGAGAAAAAAACTTTTTCATGTTCAGTCTCTCCTTAATCATGTTAACACTAAGGTATTTGCTAGGACCAGTCAGTGGCTACATTTGAAATGACAGCGACCTATCATCTACGTTAAGAAAGATCCATTATTTTCAAAAACCAGTTACCCAAATCCAACCTATTGGCAGTACGTAAAATTAAATGGGCTTCGTGAATCTCACACAAAATATGATGTTTTCGTCACCGCTTATACTTTGAATTAAAAGATAGCATTTTATTGGATTACTCTGTTGAAGGCTAAGAAAAATAAGGAACCATTCTTTCAAAAGGAAACTGTTCCAACATTTTTAAACCTTCTTTGTATTTATTTTGCGCTAAGGTTTCGGTCATTTCAAACACAAGATATGAAAATTTTTATAACAAAATAACCGCTGAACAATTTTGGCCATTTTTATAGTGATTTCCACTTGAATTAGTACAGTAAGTCTTGACATCGTATGTCCTTTTCAAATTTGCTTCATTTTGTACCTTCGCCATGGCACAATGTGAGGCAGCAAGGGACCAATTTGATACATGGTATAGAGATAAACATTGACTTATTAACTTCAATCTATGTAAATAATCGCTTCAAGTATGTTTCCTACCTTAGTGGACCTTGAACTTTCTAACTACTTTTTTTTCAACTTTAAATGCTATAAGATCAATTAGTTTGCCTTATTGGAGTTTTCACATAAGAACAAACCTTATAATTGAGCACATAATATTTAACGAGATCAAGATCTCAAATAATTCAATTTGTTATTTTAAAGTAATTAAATGCATGTTATAATGTATTTTATATCTTATGCTAATTTAAGTTGTATGTCTGCAGCAGCACATACAGGAATGTGTAGCCCGTCCGTAGCCGTCTGTCGCTCGGTTTGTTTGTTATTTTCCTGGTAGTTATTGTTGTTGTTTGTTGTCGTCCGTCCTGTGCTAAGTAAGGTATTACACATTTTGTGAGATTTTGTGATGTTAATACACACAGGTTTCGTGCAGGTTTCGTACAAGTGCTTCGCTGCAGATCAGCTAACAAACAAGTCCCGGGCCAAATTAGCATGTGGAGGCCCCCAACCAACACGCGTTTTGGAGGACACACAGTCACTGTCTGTCGAAAGCCTGCCGAAAACGGGGTAGCTGACATGGTGCGTTCCGCGTCCTTTTAGCCCTTTTGATTTCTATCTAGCATGTTTGGCATTTAGTGTGTTTGGCATTTAGTGTTTTTTATGTATACAGCGCCGTGCTTGAACTGATTTGAATATCGTGTTGAGAACGGTTTAATAAGCCACATGACACTACGTTCTCAAATGTTATTGTGTCAAAGTATTCCGTGATACTGTTACACGTATCTGTTTGGCATTTCAAAAGCTCAATTTGTGTTTTACCCTATTACATTACGCTTTCCCTTGCATGGCCATTCAGAATAACCTCAAAATGAGCGTCAACCTACCTGCGGTGATGCCACAGTAATATATTCATAGACACGTTTGTATTGCACAATTCGGACAAGACACATTTCAGAATGTAGTGGATACAAATATAGCTGCCTTGATTCATTTTAAAACACTTTGTGTATTTTAAGTTTTGGCTTGAATTCAAATGGAAATCACAATATTGAACAATCCTGTTTAAAAAGGAAGTATTGTTCTTATGACATCAGTCCCAAAGGCATGACTTTTTACATTAAAAAGGAAAAGTAATATAAAATGCCCCAGGCAGCTATTAATGAAAAGACTTTCTTCAACTCTCTGAAGTTTCATCATTTTGAAATCAGTGAATATTCAATTTGTATTTTGACAACTCTGTTAGGTATTAACAATTCTATTTATTAACGCTGTTCAAGGGAACTTTGAACGGACATGCTGGAGAGCATCGTGACATAACTTAGACAAAAATGCACCCACATTGATAATGCATTCAGTTATACTTCTAAAGCTGATTTGCCTGTTCACTCTGCGTCGCTGTATTTGAAAAACAAAGGGTCAAACAAACATTAACTCTTTGTCTCATTGGGCGTTGAGAGTGAAGTGTGGAGTTGATGCGTCTTCAAATTCTTAATTTTTACCGATTCGCGCGCGTATAATGCCACGGGGAACGCTTGCAAGCGTTTCATTCCTGGGGCCCGTTTCGCAAAGACTTATTGTAAGTATTGTAAGTTTGATTTGTCAAGCTTAAGTTTGAACTTACAATCAAGTTCAAACTTACGCTTGATCGAGTTACGTTGATAAAAACAAACTTTCAATCGCTCGTAAGTCTTTGAGAAACGGTCCCCTGGGTACGTAAAAACATGACGTCGCTTTCAACTCCCGCTGAGACAAGTAGATTAACCGAACTGCCTTCTTCACCTTTATATCCTGAAATACCTATGAAGTCAAACAATTATAGAAATTAACATAAGGTAGAACGTTTATGTCAACCGTCCTTTCATTGTTGGAGTAGGCCGCTTGAAAAGTACATTTTGGAATGCTTTCATAAAAATAATTCCCCAAAACGCGAAGACAGATTGTGAATAAATCACAAATATCAAATAGAATTGTGTTTTTTGTGTTTTTTTTTCATTTCAGCAATACTGCCTTATTGTATACAAACACACAAAAACATCCAAACATCATATATTATTGAAGATACAAGCCCCCAGAATATGGCCCGCTGTATTCTGCTCATGGAACCATAAACAGAACGAGCCCATATCACTCCATCACATTTCACCTTTTTTGAATGACCTCGCCTCGCCACGTCTCTTGCGTAAAACACAGCAAGCCCACCAAAGCATGGTCATAGCAAATAAAAAACATTGGTAGCTATATATCTGATCAAAATGACAACAACAACAACAATAACTACCAGAAAATAATGTTTTGTCCTTGTTTTATAGTTCCTTATAATAGCAACTTTAGATTGATTTATACGAATTGGATGGTGTCTTCACCAAAATTGGGTAGACGTTTCATATGAAGTCCCATGGATGCCAATGAGATCAATTACAATTGATTCCGCATGCTCTGTTTGACGTTGTTCATGCGCTTGACGGAATGAATGGCATGGCAATACCTCATTTGCATCGATGTGACTTCTATATGAACGTCTCCCCCAAAATTGAAGCGGTTTATGACACAACCATTTACCTTATTATGACCTTCATATAATCCTTAAAAGTCTGTTCGGAGATACTTTTTCTTCTAGTTCTTCTTTAAAAAAAAAAGGGGGGATAGAATAAAATTCACCTTAGAATGCACTTGAAAGAACCAACTTTTGCTTGTTTTGGTTGGTTGGAATTGGTTTTGGTTTCAGTTGGTTGTTATCTGCGTTTGTTTTGTTTTTCGGGAAACTCTCGGTGATTTTAAATATCGCGTGACTTTATTGTAAACGAAGTGTATTTGTAACCTTGCTGTGGTATATGCTTGCCATTGTGCGTTCAATTAGGCTAGAGGCTCAGTTGTAATTGTATGTTTGAAAACTAATTTATGTTTAAAATAACACAAAAAAGGCGTTTTTACCTTCAAGCGACAATAAATTCCAGAAGGTCATATGTATTTTATTCCACATTATGTAAGCGTAGGTGGAATAAGGGATTCAGTGATTTATTGAGAGCCAACGCTAACTGGTACCCGGCAATGCGCAGCTTGCTTTTGCATATTTGATCAAAACGAATAGATTTCCAAGTTTTGAATTTGTTTGAGCCTCTTACGTCGGATAATAACAATACATTCCTTTCATGTGAAAATATAATTACTAAGTAGGTGTTCAAATTAAGAATTAAAAACTTAGTCTGTAAGTTAATTGATCACACAATAATTATGATATAGCCATGTTAAAAATTTCACTTTTGCCCGAATTTTTGCTTGTGTGTGTGTGTGTGTGGATAAAAGGCTTTTATCTATCTCTCTTTCCTTTGTATATTTCCGTACAATTTAAACCTGAGCTTTTATATGCTTTAAGCTCAATTTCAATCAGGGCAATAAAAAATCATTGTGACAGCCTTTTCAATAGAGTATAAGCTCTTCAGCTTGAATCACATACTGTAATTATTAAAATGCTAACGATTCCAAATCTCGATGATGGTATCCTTGAATATTTTGACATATGGAAGGGGGTAAATTAACAGTATAATTTTTTAAACATTTTATATGGGGTTGAAAGATGTATAGACATGTTTATCTGGTCCTAAGGATGAAAAGGTTATCGTTTGCTACATCTACAACCTTTTGTGTTTGAACGACAGGCCAAAAACTGTTCAAGGTCATCATGGGGTAAATATTTCTAATGAGCCGATTTTTGTTTAAAAATTAATTTGCAATTGTATAGGAATGTTATAGCAGGAAATATACATTTACTTTATGTTAATCAGCTCAAATGTATAACAAAATACATAACATGTATTTGGCATTACTCTCCAACAGCAGGAAGATTTTGAGCCCATTTTGTAACGAATCTGTGCACACAATTTTACCCCAGGGTAAAAAGTAAATGTTCTAGATGTAGCAAACTATACCTGTTAATCAATTGGACACCTTTTAACCCCGTATGATACATTTAAACATTTTACCCCTGTGAAATTATCCCTTCCTTCCATATCTCAAAATGCTCAGGGATGACAAAGTTGTTTCATCAAGATTTAGAATCAGCAGGTCAATATTACCAGAAACAATCAAGACATTTTGTGCAGACTCTTTTGCAAGGTCATATGAAACATCCAGTGGATCTACCCCTAGAATAGTAGATTTCAAAATAAGCGAGACCTCATTAAAATTTTTAGGTCTGTCCATTCACCGCGAGAGGTAAGAGGA